>ONZH01015164.1:0-10000 GCA_900303285.1 Rhinella marina
TGCACAGTACCACTTCTCCTGTCCTGTATACTGGGTGTAATCCTCAGTATCTGCTCTTATTCTGTATATATATACACTGCACAGTACCACTTCTCCTGTCCTGTATACTGGGTGTAATCCTCAGTATCTGCTCTTATTCTGTATATATTATACACTGCACAGTACCACTTCTCCTGTCCTGTATACTGGGTGTAATCCTCAGTATCTGCTCTTATTCTGTATATATATACACTGCACAGTACCACTTCTCCTGTCCTGTATACTGGGTGTAATCCTCAGTATCTGCTCTTATTCTGTATATATATACACTGCACAGTACCACTTCTCCTGTCCTGTATACTGGGTGTAATCCTCAGTATCTGCTCTTATTCTGTATATATATATATATATATATATATATATATATATATATATATATACATACACTGCACAGTACCACTTCTCCTGTCCTGTATACTGGGTGTAATCCTCAGTATCTGCTCTTATTCTGTATATATATATACACTGCACAGTACCACTTCTCCTGTCCTGTATACTGGGTGTAATCCTCAGTATCTGCTCTTATTCTGTATATATATACACTGCACAGTACCACTTCTCCTGTCCTGTATACTGGGTGTAATCCTCAGTATCTGCTCTTATTCTGTATATATATATATACTACACTGCACACAGTACCACTTCTCCTGTCCTGTATACTGGGTGTAATCCTCAGTATCTGCTCTTATTCTGTATATATATATACACTGCACAGTACCACTTCTCCTGTCCTGTATACTGGGTGTAATCCTCAGTATCTGCTCTTATTCTGTATATATACATACACTGCACAGTACCACTTCTCCTGTCCTGTATACTGGGTGTAATCCTCAGTATCTGCTCTTATTCTGTATATATATATACACTGCACAGTACCACTTCTCCTGTCCTGTATACTGGGTGTAATCCTCAGTATCTGCTCTTATTCTGTATATATATATACTGCACAGTACCACTTCTCCTGTCCTGTATACTGGGTGTAATCCTCAGTATCTGCTCTTATTCTGTATATATATATGCACAGTACCACTTCTGCAGTATACTGTATCCTGTCCTGTATACTGGGTGTAATCCTCAGTATGCTCTTATTCTGTATATATATACACTGCACAGTACCACTTCTCCTGTCCTGTATACTGGGTGTAATCCTCAGTATCTGCTCTTATTCTGTATATATATACACTGCACAGTACCACTTCTCCTGTCCTGTATACTGGTGTAATCCTCAGTATTGCTCTTATTCTGTATATATATATACTGCACAGTACCACTTCTCCTGTCCTGTATACTGGTGTAATCCTCAGTATCTGCTCTTATTTGTATATATAACACTGCCACAGTACACTTCTCCTGTCCTGTATACTGGTGTAATCCTCAGTATCTGCTCTTATTCTGTATTAATATACACTGCACAGTACCACTTTCCTGTCCTGTAACTGGTGTAATCCTCAGTATCTGCTCTTATTCTGTATATATGGACACTGCACAGTACCACTTCTCCTGTCCTGTATACTGGGTGTAATCCTCAGTATCTGCTCTTATTCTGTATATATATATATACACTGCACAGTACCACTTCTCCTGTCCTGTATACTGGGTGTAATCCTCAGTATCTGCTCTTATTCTGTATATATGGACACTGCACAGTACCACTTCTCCTGTCCTGTATACTGGGTGTAATCCTCAGTATCTGCTCTTATTCTGTATATATATACACTGCACAAGTACCACTTCTCCTGTCCTGTATACTGGATGTAATCCTCAGTATCTGCTCTTATTCTGTATATATTGGACACTGCACAGTACCACTTCTCCTGTCCTGTATACTGGGTGTAATCCTCAGTATCTGCTCTTATTCTGTATATATATATACACTGCACAGTACCACTTTCTCCTGTCCTGTATACTGGGTGTAATCCTCAGTATCTGCTCTTATTCTGTATATATGGACACTGCACAGTACCACTTCTCCTGTCCTGTATACTGGGTGTAATCCTCAGTATCTGCTCTTATTTCTGTATATATATATACACTGCACAGTACCACTTCTCCTGTCCTGTATACTGGATGTAATCCTCAGTATCTGCTCTATTCTGTATATATATGGACACTGCACAGTACCACTTCTCCTGTCCTGTATACTGGGTGTAATCCTCAGTATCTGCTCTTTATTCTGTATATATATATACACTGCACAGTACCACTTCTCCTGTCCTGTATACTGGTGTAATCCTCAGTATCTGCTCTTATTCTGTATATATGGACCACTGCACAGTACCACTTCTCCTGTCCTGTATACTGCGGTGTATTCCTCAGTATCTGCTCTTATTCTGTTATATATACACTGCACAGTACCACTTCTCCTGTCCTGTATACTGGATGTAATCCTCAGTATCTGCTGTTATTCTGAATATATATATATACACTGCACAGTACCACTTCTCCTGTCCTGTATACTGGGTGTAATCCTCAGTATCTGCTCTTATTCTGTATATATATATATATACACTGCACAGTACCACTTCTCCTGTCCTGTATACTGGGTGTAATCCTCAGTATCTGCTCTTATTCTGTATATATATATACACTGCACAGTACCACTTCTCCTGTCCTGTATACTGGGTGTAATCCTCAGTATCTGCTCTCTTATTCTGTATATATATATACACTGCACAGTACCACTTCTCCTGTCCTGTATACTGGGTGTAATCCTCAGTATCTGCTCTTATTCTGTATATATATACACTGCACAGTACCACTTCTCCTGTCCTGTATACTGGGTGTAATCCTCAGTATCTGCTCTTATTCTGTATATATATATATATATACACTGCACAGTACCACTTCTCCTGTCCTGTATATACTGGGTGTAATCCTCAGTATCTGCTCTTATTCTGTATATATGGACACTGCACAGTACTAGTGTTGAGCGAGCACCCGAGCATAATGTTAGTCAATGGGACTAAACCAGAATCGCGATTTCTCCTCTTTCACACCTTTCACTGGTAAAAGTATGCTAATTAACTGAATTTGTACACATTAGTGCACAATGTGTACGCATTAGCATACATATTTTTACGCATTAGCGTACAAATCAACATTACAGTGTGGGGAAGAGACTCGAGCATTGCGCTCTAGTATACTCATTGTTCGGCTGAACACCGAGTTCGGCCGAGCATGCTCGCTCAACGCTACACGGTACCACTTCTCCAGTCCTGAGTGGTGAGGATGGTAACCGCATGAGGACAGTGTCCCACTGACAGAGTTTTGAGCGAGACATACACACAAGGAGTCAACACAGTGGCCGAATTAGAGTTCTAAGGGTGGCATGAGGAGTCACCATAGTGAGCCAGTCAGAGTGATGAGGAGTCAACATAGTCAGTCACACAGGGGGGAGGGAAACAGCAATGTCAGTAACAACAAAAGATGATGGTTGGCAGTAGAAGAACATGGTATCAGGTGTGTGGCATCAGGAACGTGGCAGCCTCTGAATAATCTCTTTTCACAAAGTTTGAGTTTTGCTTCAAGAATGATCTAGTCTGATGCATCAGGCACTGGCGTGTGGAAATCCTGGCTGATCCACGCCTGATTCATCTTCACAAAGGTCAGTCTCTCCACATTTTGAGTGGAAAGGCAAATTCTCCTAGGGGTAACTATGCCACCAGCCTCACTAAACACCCTCTCTGGTGTCACACTACTGGTCAGGTGGGAAAGCTTATCCAGGGCAAACTCTGCCAGTTGCGGCCACAAATCAAGTCTGGCTGCCCAGTAGTCCAGGGGATCTTGATCTGGGGTGGCAGGGTGCAGTCCAAGTATGCCACCACCTGCTGGTTCAGGTTCTGCTCCATGTCTTGCTGATGCTGGGTGGTTTCTTTGGTAGACTGATGAAGAAAATTGCTCATCGGAGACTTTTAGACTGAAGTTGCTGCTGATGGGGCTGGTACTGCTCCTGCTCCCCCCACCTCCACCAGCAGCCATGGTAGTGGAACGTGAGCGCTCTGGGCTCTCCTGGTCAGACCTTCATGAGGATGGGCGATGGCACACATAGGCAGCGGCCAATTGACTACATAGGATGCCTCAATAGTAGTTAATTTTATCCACCTTATCAGTGGGTGGAAAAAAAGCCCCTATTTCTGACCAGTAGTGAGGATCTAACATGGTGGAGAGCCAGTAGTCATCAATCTGCCGAATGGTGACAATTTAGCGGTCACTGCGCAAGCAACTGAGCATGCATTGGGCCATTTGGGCAAGGGACTCCCTGCCTCCATCTCCAATGCAAACTGCCACAGTCTGTCAGGGTCATCTGCCAGGTCTTTCTCATAACCTTTTAGCTCCTCCTGCTCCTCTCCTTTCACTTGTGCAGAAAAATCACCAATGTCTGTAAACATTGCTTGTGCTTGAATTTCCTCCTCCTCCAGTTCAGCCCCCACAAGGCTCCGATGGCCAGGAGATGTAGGCGCTATGTCGCCTTTCCCCTGTCCAGCTAGATTTAGCAGCATCTGTAGAAGGACATGAAGCAGTGGAATGATGTTGTTCATTCCGTAGTCCTTGAAACTGACAAAGTGGCTCTCTCAAAGAACCTCAGCAAACGGCAGGTGTCACGCATGAGATGCCACTGGTTAACGTCGAAGTTGCACAGGGGAGTGCTCCTGTCTGTCTTCATCATCAAGAAATTGTTCATGGGTTTTCTCTACTCATATAGTCGGTCCAATATGTGGAGGGTGGAGTTCCAGAGAGTGGAAATGTTGCATATCAGCCAGTGTTGGGGGACGCCATTCTGCCTTTGCAGCTCAAGAAGTGTGTGCTTTCCAGTGTAAGAGCGGCTGAAGTGCATGCACAGTTTCCTGGCCATTTACAGGATGTATTGCAGATGGGTGGAAGACTTCAGGAACCGCTTTACAACCAGATTAAAAACATGCGCCTAGTGCCAACTCCATGTTCTTCCTGTTGTCGGTGACCAGGGTTCCGATTTTCAGTTGTTGAAGAGACAGCCAGAATTCATTTTCTTCATGGAGGATGTGGAGCAGTTCCTCCCCTGTGTGACTTCATTCGCCCCGGCAAACTAGGTGCAGAACAGCGTGACACCGCTGCACATGTGGTATGTTGGTGGGGCACTGTGAATTATATCTACAGTGGAGGCTGAGGATGAGGAGGCAGCGCAAGACATTGGTGCAGGACACACAGCTTGAGACCATGGAGGCGGCAGTGCCATCACCTGGCCAAGTTGCTGGGCAGGAACCATATTTACCCAGTGGGCCATAAAGTACATATATTATCCTTGAACGTAGTTACAGCTCCATATGTCGGCGCTGCCGTGAACCTTATCAGATAACAAGATGCTCAAGGTCTGGACCACCTTCTGTTCAACGTACGTGTGCAGGGCTGGTACTGCCTTTTTGCAAGATCCCTAACATTGTGCAATACAATGAGGGAACGCATGGTGGACATGGTTCCGCTCATTGTATTGATATAAATAAAGTTACTTACCTGTAGTAATAGGTGGTGTCCTCGGGTCTAACGGTAAGATGAGGCGGTTTCTTCATCCAAGATCCGATTGGTCACCAGCCTAACGGAGAAAGCAGGAGGCCCCTGTAAAAGAAGACAGTTAGTGTGCACTCACGGCGCTGACACAAAGCTGATCCCGCCCCTCTCCCTTATAACGTACTAGTCACGATGTTTATTATAAGGGGTAAGTCACTCATATTCTTGAGTGGACATTTATTTAAAGTAAAATTAATATCCAGTTATTAAATGGTGTGAGAAGGCACAAGGTGCCATAATAGATGATAGATACGTGTCACCGAGGTGCCTGGCCTCGGTGAAATGAACTGGTAATGTTTTGTCAGTAACCCTAGGTTACTGACACTTGTTAGTGCTAGCTTAGCTGCTGGCTGCAGCTGATCTGGGCCAGATTTCATTGGAGTAGTCAAAGAGCCGTGTGGGATGACTACTCCCACGTATCCAGGCCAGGTTTTGGCTGGTATAAATAATCTAGGAAGCTCAGGAAAGCTGGGTGTGTGTGGATCCTAGTCTGAAGTGAGACAGACAGGGAGCAGAGCTGTGTGCAGAGCTGCAGCAGAGAAGCCTGCTGTGTAAAGCCTTTTCCCCCTCAAGCTGGTGGTGGAAATCAGGACTACAGAGGAACGTGAGTCAACCCAATACCAATAGACTGTATTTTGTGGATGTTATATGCTGGAGCAAGCAAGTTTTTGTTAAATCCTCTGTGGACACAATAAATGATTATTGTTTTCAACTATAACTGAAGTTGCCATTTGAGCTAAATTGCCACAATGGATAAAAGAAAAGTTGGTAAATAATCGAACATTGCGGCCCTTAATGCCATAAAATTATTAAATAATAAATAAAATGTTTTTTCTGAATATAATGTTGTGTTTTGGAGAAGTAATGACAGCTTGGAACTCTCCACCTCGGCTCGGCACAAGCCATCAGTTCTCTGAAAGGTTCAGAGTCAACTACATGGAAAGCGAGGGACTGTAGTACAAGCAACTTGGCCAAGAGCACGTTCAGCTTCTGCGCCATTGGATGAGTGCACGCATACTGTTATCTTTTTGCAATCGTCTTTGTGATCGATTGCTGACGAAATTAGTTACGAGGAGTAGTAGGAGGAGCAGGAGCATCAGATTATAGGAAGGACAGACAGCTCCCTTGTGCTGAGGTGGTGGAGCCTTGACTGCAGGAAAAGGGGTGCGGGCCACTGGGTGATGCAGCAGTTGCTGCGTCAGGAAGTACCACTACATTTTCCCAAGCCACTGTGTGTTGACACCCTGGCCACACTTCACCTTCTGCCCAAAGATTCTGTAAATGGCCATGCTGACATCCTCTGGCAGCTTGATACAAAATTGGCACACCACTGAGTATGGTGTTTTCCCCCACCACTGCTGACTGCCTGCTACCGCCACCTCTGTAAACCCCTGGACCACTAATTCTTTCCATTCAGGTAGGCTCCTGCGTAGTGGGCGGTCTACCCTGGGCACCTTTGGCTGCTGACCTCCCACTGCTGCCATCCTGCTGACTCACAGCCACACAACCACCCCGCTGGCTCAGCTGCTGCCTCATAAGAAAGCTGCCACCCTCTTCTCTTGACGATAATGAAGCCCCATTCGGCCAAATCATCATCGGCTACTGCACGCCACTTACAACACCAGCTCCCGCGCGACTCTCATTGTTGCTACTTGCCCGCCTCCCAGAGGAAGCAGCGTATCTCTCCTCCACATCTTGGTTGAGTAGTAACTGCTGACTGTCCTCTAGAAGCTCTTCCTCAATGAAAAGTGGAGCCGAGCCTACAGCATATGATACTTTCTGAACAGAAGGAACAGAAAAAATGGCAGGTTCAGGACAGGTGGGTGCACAGAGCTTGTTCCCGGGCCATGCCAACTAAGCGTTGTGTCAGAGAAAACCCCCGACAACTGGCTGGGGGTGTTTGATGTCACTTGTGACGAAGTAGAAGACAGAGTCAACCATTCAAGGGCCTCTGAGTTGCTGGTCAAGAAACGACCGCTAGTTGACAATGGTAGCTCAGGCCTGTCGCTGCGACTGCTGCTACCACCCACCCTTCTTCTGCTGCTACTTTTGCCAGCTTCAGAAACATTTTGGCCGTCTGTTCTCTTAGAAGGGCCTGTCACCTGTCTGTCCGACATACTGTAAATTAAACGACGCTGCAAGGGTAAAAGAGCAATACTATCAGACTGTAAATTCACCCCAGAAGCAAGGATGATTGGAAGTAGTTATATATCAACTGAAAACACCCCAAAACTGGTTGTATCAGTAACAGCTTCACCCCAATTACAGAAGCAAGGATTACTGGAATTACTGGTGTATTAAAGAATGCAAGCAACCTAAAATCTGTAGTAATACAGTGCCTTGCGAAAGTATTCGGCCCCCTGGAACTTTTCAAACTTTTGCCACATTTCAGGCTTCAAACAAAAAGATACAACATTTATCATTTTTGGTGAAGAATCAACAACAAGTGGTCACAATTGTGAAGTGGACGAAATTTATTGGATCATTTAAACTTTTTTTGTAATAATAAAACTGAAAAGTTGTTCATGCAGAATTATTCGGCCCATTTCCTTTCCCTCCAGAAGTTGATCTCTAATCTCTGAATGATCCAATGTCGTCCTAAATGACTGATGAAGATACATAGAATCCACCTGTGTGTAATCAAGTCTCCGTATAAATGCACCTGCTCTGTGATAGTCTCAGGGTTCTGCATCATGAAGACCAAGGAACACACCAGGCAGGTCCTGATACTGTTGTGGAGAAGTTTAAAGCCGGATTTGGAGACCAAAAGATTTCCCAAGCTTTAAACATCCCAAGGAGCACTGTGCAAGCGTCATATTGAAATGGAAGGAGTATCAGACCACTGCAAATCTACCAAGACCCGGCCGTCCCTCTAAACAAGGAGAAGACTGATCAGAGATGGAGCCAAGAGGCCCATGATCACTCTGGATGAACTGCAGAGATCTACAGCTGAGGTGGGAGAGTCTGTCCACAGGACAACAATCAGTCCAACACTTCACAGATCTGCCCTTTATGGAAGAGTGGCAAGAAGAAAGCCATTTCTCAAAGATATCCATAAAAAGTCACCTGGGAGACACCAAACATGTGGAAGAAGGGGCTCTGCTCAGATGGAACCAAAATCCAACTTTTTGGAAACAATGCAAAACGATATGTTTGGTGTAAAAGCAACACAGCTCATCCTGAACACACCATCCCCACTGTCAGACATGGTGGGGGCAGCATCATGGTTTGGGCTTTTCATCAGCAGGAACAGGGAAGATGATGGATGGAGCCAAATACAGGACCATTCTGGATGAAGAGACCTGAGACTAGGACGGAGATTTATCTTCCAACAAGACAATGATCCCAAACATAAAGCAAAATCTACAATGGAATGGTTCAAAAATAAAGGTCTCCAGGTCTTAGAACGGCCGAGTCACAGTCCAGACCTGAATCCAATGGAGAAGATGTGGAAAGAGCTGAAAACTGCTGTTCACAAACGTCTCCATCCAACCTCAAAGAGGAAGAATGGGCAAGAATGTCATCTCTAGATGTGAGAACTGATAGAGACATCCCCCAAGAGACCGCAGCTGGAATCGCAGCAAAGTATTAATGCAAGGGGACGAAGAATTTTGCACGCCCCACTTTTCAGTTTTATTATTACAAAAAAAGTTTAAATGATCCAATAAATTTCCTTCCACTTCACAATTGTGACCACTTGTTGTTGATTCTTCACCAAAAATGTAAAATGTTCTATCTTTTTGTTTGAAGCCAGAAATGTGGCAAAAGGCTGAAAAGTTCCAGGGGGCCGAATACTTTTGCAAGGCACTGTAGATCACTTTTAGTAACCCCAATTAGGGCAGCAAGGTGTAATAGAATAGCTCCTATTACCCAGGCTGTACACTCTCCTTTTGGTCCCTGCTCTCTCCCTATAGTGTGGATAATGTCTCCCTATCCTTTCCCTACAGTATGAATAATTTGTTCCTGAACTGCTGAAAAGGTTTTTTTTTTTTTTTTATGAATAAAGTCTTTCCTAAATACTGTACCTAGCGCCTGTAACGTCTCTCCCTGCACTGCACTGCATGGTGCAAACCGAGCAGGCTGTGACATCACAGGGGCTCGCTATCGGCTGATTGGCTGGCTGCATCCATGGCATTGTGGGCGATCCCTCATTCCCGGGCTTCTTACTTCCTTATTCTAACATGTGCAGCCATTTTAGGAAAAAATGTAATTCGTTAATGCGAAGCGTGGGAAAAATTTGACTTCGGGACAATTCCCATTTTTCCTAAAATTCAGATTGAATTCCACTTCGTTAACTTCGATTCGCTAATCATTACTTAATGTGTTTTTTTGCATAACATAAATCAAAGTTTAGAGCCCAAAAACAGCATTCCGCCCCCCCCTAACTGAAATTCGCTGGAATTATTTTATCTGTTAAGTA
>ONZH01015164.1:12500-18525 GCA_900303285.1 Rhinella marina
CACTTCTCCTGTCCTGTATACTGGGTGTAATCCTCAGTATCTGCTCTTATTCTATATATATATATATATATACACTGCACAGTACCACTTCTCCTGTCCTGTATACTGGGTGTAATCCTCAGTATCTGCTCTTATTCTGTATATATATATACACTGCATAGTACCACTTCTCCTGTCCTGTATACTGGGTGTAATCCTCAGTATCTTCTCTTATTCTGTATATAATATACACTGCACAGTACCACTTCTCCTGTCCTGTATACTGGGTGTAATCCACAGTGTCTGCTCTTATTCTGTATATATGGACACTGCACAGTACCACTTCTCTCTCTCTCTCTCTCTCTCTCTCTCTCTCTCTCTCTCTCTATATATATATATATATATATATATATATATATATATATATATATACTGCACAGTACCACTTCTCCAGTCCTGAGTGGTGAGGATGGTAACCGCATGAGGAGTCAAGACAGTGTCCCATTGACAGAGTGTTGAGGGTGGCATACACACAAGGAGTCAACACAGTGGCCAAATTAGAGTGGTAAGGGTGGCATGAAGAGTCACCATAGTGAGCCAGTCAGAGTGGTGAGGAGTAGTGTGAGCATGCTTGGCCGAATATGATATTAGTCCCCTCCCCGCACACTAATTAGCCAATCAGCGTGCGGGAAGGTACTGGCATTTACTGTAATGCCGTAGCCATGTTGGCTACTGGCATTACAATGATTGTCTGGCCGGGAACGCGTCATCGGTGCTATAAAGCACCCGGTGACATGTGACCCGGCTCAGTCCGAGTCAGGGAGAGCTACTGCAAGGAGGGACAGATAGTATAGGGATAGAAATTGGTTAGGCAGGGCTAGATTTTCAGTTTAAAAGACCCAAAATCACTTTTAAGGGCTATTATATCTGTCTGTAATATATTTTTTTTTGGGAGGGGGGGGTCAAAAATTGTGCAAGGTTGCCTGACCTAAGCACCACCTGCGCAGCGTGAGCATTGTAACATTACTGTATCCTATATACCGGACATTCGTTGCTATTTTTGCCGTGGGTCTGCTGTATAACGTTTGCGAAAGGAGGGACAGATAGTGTAAGGATAGGATTTGGCTAAGCAGGGCTAGTTGTTCTGTTTAAAAGACCCAAAAATAACGCAAGTTTACCTGACCTTAACACCACCTGCACAGCATGTGCATTATAACGTTTCTGTATTCTATATACCTGACATCCAGTGTCATTTTTCAAGGTGACATTACCTGTGTTGCATGTGCATTATAACATTTATGTATCTTATATACCTGACATCCGTTGCTATTTTTTCTGCCATTAATAAAGGCGACATTACCTATGTTGTGTGTATTATAACTTTACTGTATCCTATATACCTGACATCCGGTGTCATTTTTATTGCCGCTAATCAAGGTGACATTACCTGTGTTGCGTCTGCTGTTTAAAGTTTGTGTATTGTAAATATTTCTGACATTTGGTGTAATTGTGACAAACTGTACTGGTGACAAATTTGCATATATACCATTTAATATGCCCAAGGCAGGCAGTAAGGGACAGGGAAGTGGACGTGCTGCTGGTGGTGCATGCAGAGGCCATGGCTCTGGGCACGATGAAACTGTGTCTGCTGGCAGAGCCCAAGAAACAAAGTCATCCAAAACTCCTAGCTTCATGTCCCAGTTTGCGGCGCAAGACACCACTCTTGACGCCAGACCAGTGCGACCAGGTAGTTGGTTGGATTGCAGCAGATAATGCTTCCAGTCGGTTAAGCACCACCCTCTCTTCCACAAAGTCCAGTATCAGTAGCCACATCCTCTCCCTGATCCTCCTTCCTCCCTCCATGCAGAGTCTGGGCAAATAAGTGATCCCATACTCAGATATTCCGAGGAGATTTTTTATCGCCGTTCCTTGATTTGGGCCTCTCGCCAAGCCTGCTTGAAGAGGGACATGAGCAAACTCATGAGCATCCACAGTCTAAAGAAGATGATGGTGGGGGAACGGCAGTTAGTGTCTGTCGAAGGTGCATGATGATGACGATGATGAGACACAGTTGTCAATAAGTCAAGGGCAACTAGTGTCTCAAGAGGTTGATGATGAGGATGAGACAGTCAGGTTCGTGTTAGGTCACCATGTCACGAGGAGGACCAGAGTGAGGAAGGGGAAGAGGAGGTGGTGGACGATGAAATCGCTTACCCAACCTGGGAAGGTGACAAGCCGAGCAAGGACAGCAGTACAGAGGGGGAGGGATCCGCAGCACAACAACAGGCTGGAAGAGGCAGTGGGGTGGCAAAAAGGAGAAGGCAGGCCACGCCAACCAGGCCCGCAACTGTTCCCCAGAGCACCCCCTTGCAGCAATCTCCCTTGCCAAGGGGTAGGTGTTCTGCAGTCGGTGCTTTTTTGAGGAAAGTACTGACGATAAAAGAATTGTAATTTGCAACCTATGCCGTACCAAAATGAGCAGGGTCGTAAACACCAGCAACCTGACCACCACCAGCATGATCCGCCACATGGCAGCAAAGCACCCTAATAGGTGGGACGAACGCCTAAGTCCACAATCTGGGGTCTGCGGGTCACACCACTACCTCCTCTTCCTCTGTGTTACGTGCTGTTCAAGACGCAGGCCAAGATGCCTCCTGCCCTGCACCTGGACCTTCTCAAGCACCATCAGCAGCGCAGCGTACAGATGTCCATACCCCAGGCCTTTGAACGAAAGCGCAAATACCCTACCACCCATCCACAGGCCATAGCACTAAATGCACACCTTTACAAATTGCTGGCCCTGGAAATGTTGCCATTTAGTCTTGTGGACACTGAGACTTTTCACAGTCTGAAGGCGGCTGTCCCTTTTGACTCAGTACCTAGCCGCCACTATTTTTGCTGGTTTGCCGTCCCTGCCTTACACCAGCATGTGTCCCGTAACATAACCTATGCCCTGACCAACGCAGTTACTGGGAAGGTCCACTTAACAACTGACACATGGACAAGCGCTTCTGGCCAGGGACGCTACATTTCCCTGACGGCACACTGGGTGAACATTGTGGAGGCTGGGAGCGAGTCATACACTGGGATGGCACAGATGCTACCGACACCAAGGATTGTGGGCCCTACTTCCATCAGGATTTCCGCCACCACCTACATTAGCTCCTGCAACCTCTCCTTCTCCTCCTCCACTTCCACCTCAGAATTCTCATCTTGCAGCACCAGTCAGACTTCAGTGAGTAGCTGGAAGCAGTGTTGCAGAGTGGTGGGGAAGCGGCAACAGGCTGTGCTGAAACTTATTTGCATAGGTGAAAAACAGTACACCACCGCAGAGCTGTGGCAGGGTATAAGGGACCATGCTGAGCTGTGGCTCTCGCCACTCAACCTACAGCCAGCCATGGTTGTGTCTGATAACGGCCGCAACTTGGTGGCGGCTTTGGAGCTTGGCAAGCTCACACACATACTGTCACGCTCAGGTGTGGGGGGAAAACCACACAGAGCGTAGGAGGGAAAGGAGATTAGGCCTGGAAACTAAGGAAGGAAGATGGACACCTCCTAAAGGAAACCCTGACTCTAATCCTGACTACCAGTATGAACAGGTCTCAAAGGTAGGCGAGTTCATACACAGGAACCTAAACCAAACTGACCCTATAGGACCCTGGAATTAATGACAGGAATGAGTCTACCTGTTCCTCCAACAGGAAGGACGAACAGGAGTCACTCAAGCCAAACAACTGCTTCAACTTAGTGGTTCAGCGGTTTCTCAAAACCTACCCCAATTTGCCTGAGCTGCTGGTGAAGGTGCGCTGCTTGTGTGCCCATTTACGAAAGTCACCTAAAGCTTCAGCTGGTCTGGCAACGCTGCAGCAGCGCTTGCACTTGCCAGCTCACTGACTGCTATGCGACCTGAGCACGTGCTGGAACTCCACCTTCCACATGTTGGGCAGGCTTTGTGAGCAGCAGAGGGCAGTAGTGGAATACCAGCTGCAACACGGTCGGCGCCTTTCCAGTCAGCTTCCGCTCTTCACAAGCGACGAGTGGGCATTGATGTCTGACCTCTTTGAGGTTTTGCGCAACTTTGATGAATCTACACAGATGGTGCTGATGCTATTATCAGCGTAACCATCCCACTTCTATGTCTACTAAAAAGCTCGCTGCTCACAATAAAGACAGACAGCTCTGCATGTGGAAAATGTTCTGATAAGCAGCTTAGTGTCACAAGGAGGAAAAAGTTTTGGAAGATGGTGAAGGAGTACATAGCTGACCGTGTCAACGTCCTCAGCGATCCCTCTGTGCCATATAATTATTGGGTGTCTAAGCAGGACATGTGGCACAAACTGGCGCTCCACGCCTTGGAGGTGCTGGCCTTCCCTGCCCCCAGCGTTTTGTCTGAGCGGGTATTTGGTGCCGCTGGGGGCATAATTACTGCTAAGCGCATCCGCCTGTCAACTGACAATGCTGACAGGTTGACGCTTATCAAAATGAACAAGGCCTGGATTGCCCCTGACTTCTCTACTCCACCAGAGGAAAGCGTCTGAACATAAAGGAACTTTAAATGTGGCTTTTAGGGTGTATTGAATACACTGTATTTCCATGAACCCCTTCCTCTTCTCGTCCTCTTCCTCCATCATATTAAACTGCTTATTAGGCTGCCCTCGCCTTTAAATATTTAAGAGGTTTACCAGCAGGCCCTCACCCCTAATTTTTTAACCTAAAAAATTAACCTCACTCTGGTCCTCCTGACATGTTGTCCTAACAAGAACCTGTCTTGCACCGCCCTCCAAACTGTGACATGAAGCTAGGAGTTTTGGATGACTTTGTTTCTTGAGCTCTGCCAGCAGACACTGTTTCACTGCGCCCAGAGCCATGGCCTCTGCCTTCACCATCAGCAGCACGCCCACTTCCCTGTCCCTTACTGCTCGCTTTGCGCACATTAAATGGTATATATGCAAGTTTGTCAAAAGTACAGTTGCGCACATTTTTTTTAGTGTATGAGCAGAAAAATTTTACTGAATGTCAGAAATATTTAGGAAGCGCAAACGCTATGCAGCAGATGCAGCGCAGGTAATGTCATATTATATGCGTGTGCGCTATAACGTTTGCGCAAGGAGGCACAGATAGTGTAGGGCTAGAAATTGGGTAGGCAGGGCTAGTTGTTGTTCAAAAGACCCAAAAGTCCTTTTAAGGACTATTGTTATATCTGGCTTCAATATTATTATTCTTGGAGGTTCAAAATTAGCGCATGTTTGCTAACACCAGCTGTGCAGCGTGTGTGGTACAATGTTTATTTATCCTAAATACCTGACATCCATTGCATTTTTTTCTGCCTCTAATCAAGGCGACATTAGTAATGTACAACTAGCCCTGTAATGAACAGCTAGCCCTGACTAGCCAATTTCTATCCCTATACTATCTGTGCCTCCTTGCGCAAACATTTTAACGCACACTCAACACAGGTAATGTCGCCTTGATTAGTGGCAGAAAAAATTACAACGGATGTCAGGTATATAGAATACAGAAAAGTTATAATGCACATGCTAAAGGCAAACTTGCGTTATTTTTGCCCCAAAAGAAAAAATATATATTGAAGCCAGATATAACAACAGTCCTTAACAGTAACGTTATAATGCAGGCGCAACACAGGTAATGTCGCCTTGATTAACGGCAGAAAAAATAGCAACAGATGTCCGGTATATAGGATACAGTAACAGTATTCTGCGTTTTTCACGCAGCCCAGGCTCCATAGAAATGAATGGGGGTGCGTTAAAAACGCAACGCATTGCACCCTCATGCAAGCCGTGCGTTTTTAACGCAACGCATCCGCAACGCATCCTGAACAAATCCGCGACGCTCGTGTGAAAGAGGCCTAATAATGCAGACACAACATAGGTAATGTCGCCTTGATTAACGGCAGAAAAAATAGCAACGGATGTCAGATATATAGGATACAGTAACGTTATAATGCAGACGCAACACAGGTAATGTCGCCTTGATTAATGGCAGAAAAAACAGCAACGGATGTCAGGTATATAGGAAACAGTAACGT
>ONZH01015165.1:0-12265 GCA_900303285.1 Rhinella marina
GGTGGAAAAAGAGCGCCAGGAAGGTGGGAGGGGAAACGAATTCTAAGTGCGCCATCGCCGTTATACTCGATTGAAATCGAGTATGCCGAATAGCGTAGTATTCGATCGAATACCGGCTCGATCGAACACTACTCGCTCATCTCTATACAGCACACTAAATAATTGTTCACTGCACTGTAGTATACATAACAGAGAAAAAACATATTCCCTAGACTGACGCTACTGTACAGCACACTACATAATTGTTCACTGGACTGTAGTGTATAGAAATGATAGAAAAAACGTATTCCCTAGACTGCACTACAGATCCCAGCAAGCCAAGGTACAGCAGCAGCACCAGCAGCAGCAAAAATGAGTACTGAGAGGACTTTGGGCAATTTCTTTTGGGTCTGTGTGGACCACGTGCTGTCCCTTCTGCCACCACTCTCTGTGCACAGTGTGCAGCCAAGATGGCGGTAGCTGCACTACAAGTCCCAGCCAGCAGCCAGGAGGAGACAAAAAAAAAGGTGCTTGTAGCCCTTAGAAGGGCTGTTGGGTTCTTTGAGCATGATTCCTGCCTAACCAACATCTAAATTCAGGCCCTAACACTCTCCCTGACAGACAGCAGCTCTATCCCTAATCTCATGCAGGCAGCGTCTGACGGGAGCAGTGCGGGACCAGATTCTTATATTCCTAGGTCATCTGATCTGGCCAGCCAATCCCTGCTATCGACTTGTAGGGGCCCCACGTGATGCTAGGAGGTACCAAAGATTCTCCTGCATGTTGATTGGCTGAGAAAAGGCGCCTAACATGCAGGAAGAGGAAGATGCCATTTCCTCGAGGATCGCAATATGCTCGTCCGAGTAGCGAGCATATGCGAATACCCTAATGCTCGAACGAGCATCAAGCTCGGATGAGCATATTCGCTCATCTCTAATCATAACCATAGTTATATTTGTGCAAATAGCTTGATAAATTCATAATCATGTGACATACTTCATTAACTTCTTCAACCTCGGGCCTGTTTTCACCTTCCTGACCAGGCCATTATTTGCAAATCTGACATGTGTCACTTTATGTGGTAATAACTTTGGAACGCTTTTACTTATCCAAGCCATTCTGAGATTGTTTTCTCGTCACATATTGTGCTTCACGACAGTAGTAAATTTGTGGCAAAATATTTCATTTTTATTTATTTTTTTTAAATACCAAATTTACCAAAAATTTGGAAAAAAATAGCAAATTTCCAAATTTCAATTTCTCTACTTTCAAAATGTATAGTAATACCTCAAAAAATAGTTATAATTTTACATTCCCCATATGTCTTCTTTATGTTGGCATCATTTTATAAGTGTCATTTTACTTTTTTGGGACGTTAGAAGGCTTAGAAGTTTAGAAGCCATTTTTCAAATTTTCAACAAAATTTCCAAAACCATTTTTTTAAGCACCAATTCAGATATAAAGTGATTTTGAGTGGCTTACGTAATGGAAACAACCCATATATGGCCCCATTTTATAAACTACACCCCTCAAATTATAAAAAACTGCTGTTACTAACTTTGTTAACCCTTGAGGTGTTCCACAAGAATAATTGGAAAATGGAGGTGAAATTTCAAAATTTCACTTTTTTGGTAGATTATTCATGTTAATAATTTTTTTCTTGCAAAACAGCAAGGGTTAACAGCAAATTAAACCTCAATATACATTTCTATGATTCTGCAGTTTACAGAAATATCCTATATGTGGTTGTAAACGTCTCTATGGGTTTGTGGCAGTGGTAAGAAGGAAAGGACATGCGGATTTTGGAGGCAGATTTTGCTAGAATGGTTTTTAGGCACCATTTTGTAATTGAGAGACTGACGTACCCCTACAGTGGAAACCCTCAAAAAGTGACCCCATTTTGGAAACTACACCCTTCAAAGAATATATTAAGGGGGGTACTGGCCACTTTGATCCCCTAAGCGTTTTACGGAATTTGGAAACACTTGGCTGTGAAAATGAAAAGTTTCATTTCTTCCAATAAAATGTTGCTTTAGCCCCAAATTTTTCATTTTTACAAGAGATAGCAGGAGAAAAGCACACCATAATTTGTTCCCCATTTTCTCCTGAATACGGCAACACCCCATATGTGGTGGTAAACTGCTGTGGGGGCACATGGCAGGACTCAGAACAGAAGGAGCGCCATATGGATTTTGCAGCACAGATTTTGATGGATTGGTTCACGGGAGCCATTGATTTTTATTTTTTTGAGTTATTATCTTATGTGGTGGCTCATTTTTTGTGGGATGAGGTGATGTTTTCATTGATACCATTTTGGGGTACACAAGACTTTTTGATCGCTTGGTATTACACTTTTTGTGAGTCAAGGTGAAAAAAATATCTGTTTTGGCATAGTATTTTAAATTTTTTTTTACAGCATTCACCTGAGGGGGCAAATCATGTGATATTTTTATAGAGCAGGTTGTTACGGATGCAGAGATACCCAATATGTCTAACATTTTTATTTTTGGAAGTTTTACACATTAGATGCATTTTTGAACAGAATAAAATCTTTTTACTGCAAAATGTTGCTGTTTTCTGAGAGCCATATTTTTTTTATTTTTTGGGTGATTGTCTCAGGTAGGGTCTACATTTGTGCGGGACGAGATGACGGTTTGATTGGTACCATTTTGGGGTAAATAAGCCTTTTTGATCGCCTGCTATTACACTTTTTGTAAGGGAAGGTGACCAAAAAAAGGCTGTTTTGGTAGTTTTTTTTTTTTTTTACTGCGTTCACCTGGCGGGGTGGATCATGTGATATTTTAATAGAGCCGGTTGATACAGACGCGGCGATACCTAATATGTCTATTTTTTATTTTTTTCACTATTTTTTACAATTTTTTTTTAGATTATTTCGTGAAAAATAATTTGAACTTGAAACTTTTTTTTAAAAAACAATTTTTTCACTTTTTTCACTTTTTTAATTTTTGGGGTCTGATCCCCTTTACAATGCATTACAATACTTCTGTATTGTAATGCATTGGCTGGAAGTGTATTACACACAGTAATACACTTCCAGCTTCCTGCCTGTGAGATCCAGGGGGCTGGATCTCACAGGCTTCCGTAGATAGCAGCCGGAAGCCTAAGGAAGCACGGGGACCTGATGGACACCCCTTCCGACCGCCCGCATCGCATGTGCCGCGGTCAGCGCTGACCGCGGCACATGAAGGGTTAATATGCCCGCATCTGTGTTTTCACCGATGCGGGCGTACGCAGCAGGGCTCCGGCTACTGGGAACAGCCGGCCCCCCACAGCTGATCGGACGGGCGCAGCTCCTGCACCTGCCCGTTCAGCGCACCGTAGCACTACAGCGCTGGTCGGGAAGTTACTTCCCGCAGCGCCATACATGTACGGCGCTGGTCGGGAAGGGGTTAAGGCCCAAAATACAAAACAAATACACATTTAATTAAAAACTCTGTACCAGGTGAGGCATGTACCAGGTGAGGATGAAGTCCAGGTTCCCATGCGTGTTCCACAGCAATCTTGGCGTCTGGTGAGCTCCACTGCGCATGCCCAAGAAGATGGAATACATTCCAGGCAAGCAAACTAGAATCCAAGTAGTGTGCATGACCGACATGCACAGTTAAAAACCAAGTATGTATCCTCCATACTAGTACCAAAAATAGTACGCACAGGCATAGAGACGTCAAAAGCGTACGCCTAGAGTGTACGCCCAAGGCGTACGCCTAAAATATACGCCCATAGTATACACCTGAAATATACACAAAATACCCTCTTCTTCTATCATGAAAGAAACTTATCGATATACATCGTTACTCAAAATGAGCATACATTAGTTGATCAGCGCCAGTGAAGTCAGGGGAGTACGTCTAATGCAAACATGCAAGACGAACCACAGGGTTCTCCTGAAAATTAGCCAATAGCCACATACCGGTATCACTCAGTGGGAGCAGATGAGGGCCCGGCATAAAATTACAGCACCCTCAACCGAACCTGGTGACCGATAATAACAACAAGTCACATGTCTGTGACCCAGTGATCATCAACCATTCACCACCTGTGTCCCGTGTAAACGTGGTCAATCATGGCCCCCAGTACAGTGCACATAATAGAAAGGGGTATACATAAAAGATAGGATGGCAATTAAGGAAGGTATGTCCATGGGCAAAATAACTTCATTAATAATAAGGGTCCAATGCGCAGTGGATATCCCAAATCCAGATGTTTTATTATGGGGATCTTACTGTGACTTCATCCTCCAATATCTTCACCATGATACATACTCACTGAAAAAATAAGGAAAAAAAAGAAATGAGTAAAAATACTCAAAATCACAAACACATATTCATGAATCAATACATAAATATACTGATAGTTGTTACAAATACACCCAAGTAGTGAATAGAAGCCTCACAGGGTATCAATAGGCAAGAAAACGTCTATAGCAACACTAACTTAAAATCAACATTTAAACCATGTGGGGACAAGGTACCCAACCTCCGGATCCTCTGTAACTCCTTGCGCAAAAGTACCCTTGATCTGTCCCCACCTCGTCTCGGCGGTGGCACCCGATCAATGATTCTGAAGCGCAATTGATTCTATGTTTAAATTCCGTAAAATGTCTGGAGACGGGCAAATCAAGTCGTTTTTTGCGTATCGTATACCTATGGTGATTGAGTCGAGTCCTTAGGTCGAGGGTAGTTTCCCCGACATACCAAAGGTTGCAGGGGCATGAAAGCAAATAAATAACAAAATCCATACTACAAGTCTGAAAATGTCTGATAGTAAAAACTGTACCACTTACAGGATGCGCGAACTGTGAGCCTTTCAGCATAAGGCGACAGTTCACACATGCTAAGCATGGAAAACAACCCAGCTTCTGAGGGGCCAAGAAGGTTTGTGTGTGATGTTTGGAAGGAGGCAAGTGGGAACGCACAAGTTGATAACCCAAACTCCTGGCTCTCCGGTAGGAGAAAACAGGAGGCATATTAAATTCACATACATCTTTATGATAATTCTGTAACAACGGCCAATACCGACGTATGATGTTACTAATATCTGTCGACTGTTCCGAGAATGTCGAGACAAAATGTATCCTCTTTTGTGTCACTTTCTTGTCGCAAGGTTGTAAGGTAGTAGCCCTATCCATAGATAATACCTGTACCTTTTGCTGATGAACCAAATACCCCGGATAATCCCTTTGAACAAATTTGTGGGTCATATCATCTAGAGTAAGGGTAAGTTGGGAGGGTTCTGATATGACATGTTTAGCTGGTAGGAACTGGCTGTAAGGTAAATTCCTAATCATGCTCCTAGGATGTCTACTATTATAGTGTAATAACGAGTTCCTGTGAGTCGGTTAAACAAATAACTCAGTCTTCAATCTGTTCCCATCCAATATCACATTAGTGTCAAGAAACTGCACATTGGTGTTTGAATATACCAACGTAAATTTTACATCAGGGTCAATGTCATTTAGAAACTCATGGAAACATAAAAGAAGTTCAGGCAGAGAACCGCGCCACAAGAGGAAGACGTCATCGATGTATCTCCACCATGCCGCTACATTTGCGAAGGAGGAGACGCCCTCCTCCAAGTGGTGCATGTAGGCATTTG
Source organism: Rhinella marina (assembly GCA_900303285.1). Lineage (NCBI taxonomy): Eukaryota > Metazoa > Chordata > Amphibia > Anura > Bufonidae > Rhinella > Rhinella marina. The sequence continues at coordinate 5,596 of ONZH01015165.1, forward strand.
CATAAGTGGGGGCCATGTTGGACCCCATGGCCACACCCGTTCGTTGCATGTAAAATTGATCCCAAAATAAAAAATAATTATAACGTAAGACGATAGTAGAGAAAGAATAAATTCTTGACATCCTTGTGTGTACTCTGAATCCTTAAGAAATTCTGAAATAGCCATAATGCCCCTATCATGATCTATGGATGTATACAGGCTTACCACGTCAAAAGACGCAAGTATAGCCTGTGGACATCCTGAGAGGTCAACTTCCTCCAGTTTTAACAAGAAATCCGATGTATCCCAGATAAAAGATTTTGCCTCAATAGTATATTTGCGCAAAATTTTGTCCAGAAAGACAGCGATGTGGGAAAAAATGGAATCCGTACCGGAGACGATCGGACGTCCCGGTGGATCCATCAGGGTTTTGTGTATTTTAGGTAAAACATATATCACAGGACTGATATATAGGTTGATCAACAATTAAATATTTCTCCACATCGCTGTCTATCAGACCACCATTTACTGCTTCCTGAACAACAGCTTTAATACGTCTGGCTATATCAAACTTGGGGTCAGAGCACATAGGTGTATATACATCCTCATCAGCCAATTGTCTGTTAATTTCGGCCTTTATTTTTTAGTATCCATCACTACAATAGCTCCGCCTTTATCGGCGGGCTTAATAGTCAACTAAACCGATTTTAGTTGAGTAAGAGCCACATTTTCATCTGTGGTAAGATTGGGAAGCATCAAATAAGTCATATCCGTATTCTGTCTCAACACCTCTACATCTCTTTTCACTGCCTCTGTAAATGCTTCAATTGCAGGTGACTCTATGACTGGAACAAAAGCACTTATTACTCAGTTGGAATTGGTCCAGTGATAGTTCAGATGACCTATCCTTAGTAGTACATGTATTATCCTTGAACCACACTTTCAATTTCAATGAACGAAAGAACTTAAATAAATCATTATCAATGTCAAACCAATTTGCATGTGAACTAGGACAATATGAAAGTCCATTAGATAAAACGCTCACCTGTGCCAAAGTGAGGGGTTTGGACGAAATGTTGACCACTATTGTTTGCTCCTGGTGGTCGGAGTCCTGGTGGATGGCAGATGTGCCCTGGGGGTACGTTTCTTTGTGGAGCCTGTGGTGTCTCCTGCCACCCCTTCCGGTTCTGCATCCTGGACCCCTGGTATTGATGGATTTGTCTCTGAAAAGGAGGAATCCCTATTGTACACTTAATTATTCTTATCCTGTTGTCGTCTGGGTTTCTTTCTGGGGTCACGACGGACGATACCCCTCATGTCATCCGACTGCCAATCATATACTGCTCCTCTCCTGTAGTCGCCCATATCCCAATTCCACTTCATGCGTTTAGTCTCCTCTGCCTCAGTCCTAGATTTAGATAGATTCATATCAAGTCCATCTTTATACTTCTTAAAATCATCTTCAGACATATGTTGACATAATAGCTCGTCCATCTCAGATAGTTGTTCCTGGACAACAGCAAGCTCACTTTGCAAAAAATCCAAATTAAGTAAAATAAAGTCCCTGGAGTATTGATTAGAAAGCAGTTCAAACTTCCTGCAAAATTCCACATTAGTAGAGAAAAGATTTGGCCTGATATTCGTTCTCATACCTCGTGGGATGCGCTGTACCTTGTAATATTCACCCAGAGTGATCATATGCAGATTCAAAGCCATGGATCGTCTACTGAGTCCCTCATAACTCCGTTTCAATTCCTTGATGGAAGGTGTGTTTTTTAAAAATGACGCATCTCCCGCCAATCCCTGTAGGATTCTATTCACATCCTTTTGAGTGTACTGTACCCCACTGGGTAAAGAATCTCCTTGTAAAGACATATTCAATATAGCACCAGTGAGTATGTATCATGGTGAAGATATTGGAGGATGAAGTCACAGTAAAATCCAGTGGCGTAGCTATAGGGATCGCAGCGGTCGCAACTGCGACCAGGCCCCTAAGTCAGGGGGGCCCATGGGGCCCCCACAGGAGAGACGGCGTCCAGCCATGACAATAAACAATGAAAGCGCTTAATCAGCCCAGAGCAGAGACATACACTGTTTACACAGTGATTAACACACAATACCTATTTGCAAAACTTCCACCAATAGGATGAGGGCGGGCGGGGGAAGAGCGTGTGGACGTGCGCAGCGCAGCCAGTCCTAGTTTGGCAGAATACAGCGGGTACCCGACGTGACGTTGGTTGAGCAGCGCGCCTACTGCAGTGACTGTCTGAGCCTGGTGAGGAGTGAGGAGCATAGCACAGCAACGCTACAACTTTTAAGAGCGCTGGTACAAGGTAGGGACTTGGAGTACTGGCTGCTGACTGTCCTGTCCAGCCTCAGCTTACTTACCCGTTCTTCAGCGCAGGCTGGGTAGCCCTCCTGTGACCTGATGTGCCAGTGAAGGGCCAGCCACTCCTGCTACAGGCTGGCAGGCAGGGCCAGGGGCCTAGTCACTAGTCTCAGTGGACAGTTTTTACTGGCTTCCCCAGATTGTGTGACAAAGCTGTAAAGTGAAAAATGGGGTTAGGAACAGCACAACTATTACCTTTTCCAGGTATTACTAATGTCCATTAATAGAAATATCCTCTTAGGGATGAGGGTGCCCGCGGATGTCCGGATCCTGACTTGAAGGTTCCACCACGTAATAGCAAAAAGAAAGAATTCCGCAGCACTCCACATAAATGGTGAAAATTCTGTGTCTTTTTATTCAGAACATCGTTCACACGGCATTACATAGTTGCGACGTTTCGGCTCTGGTGTGAGCCTTTTTCAAGCTTGAAAAAGGCTCACACCAGAGCCGAAACGTCGCAACTATGTAATGCAGTGTGAACGATGTTCTGAATAAAAAGACACAGAATTTTCACCATTTATGTGGAGTGCTGTAAAGTGGCTATACAGCATGTCACTCAGTTTGGGGTATTAGTACTACTGTATACTGCCTCAGAAATTAGTGATCAGCTTGTACTGGGTTGTTGTGTGCAGGACAAAAAAAAATGGGGAGAGCTGGACACAGTCTCCCAAGAGTCCCAAACCTAACATCCGCACTAACACCAAAGCTACTAGATCAGTGACATCTAATGCTCAACGCATTCCTATACCCCTGTTACGCGGTATTTCATCAGGAGCAGCCCTAGGTATAACTTTACAACGTGATCATACAGCTAGTACTAAAGAACGCTGCAGATCTTGATGTGGTGTGTGCAGCGTGCCTATCCAGCACATGGGCTGCTCCTGATGAAATACGCGTTGAGCATTAGGTGTCACTGATCTACTAGGCTGCGTTCTACTACTAATTTCAGTCATTTGCACATGTTTGGGGTTCTGCAAATTGCGGAACACACACCATTCGGCATCCATGGTATTGCGGATCCGCATTTTTTTGGACCCCCAGTATCACGGCCGTCTGAATGACTCCATAAAGTTAGTCAACTACAATCGCTTGGCTGTGGTGCCACTAGGCTTTTAGATCCATGCCTCTGCCTCTTGTCCGCACCATGATGTTGTGTTCACAGTCACACAGTTGGTGCTTTGCAGTTTGCAAGGCACAGGTATGGCAGCGCCATAGCCGTGTGAATGTAATAGACTAACTTTAAGTCAATTATCCCTTTAAAGGGGTTGTCTGATCATAGACAATGGGGCCACATCGCTAGGACATGCCCCCATTGTCTTATGGGTGTGGGGCACACCCTTGGGACCTGCACCTATATTGAGAAAGAAGCCCCACAAGGTGGTGGCTTCCAATAGACATGAATGGGAGCACACCACGCATGACCGGCTACCGCTCCATTTACTTCTATGGGCCCGATGGAAAGAGCCGAGCCAGTGCTCGGCTATTTTCACAACCGCGAAAATAAATGGAGGGTGGCTGTGCATGCACAGTGCGTCCTCCTTCAGAATAGGAAAAAAAAGGAAAAACAGACATATTAGGTTTCACCTCATCTAAAACTACGAGCTCTATGAAGATATCACATAATCCACCCAGTTGAGAAAAAAAAAACTAAATAAAAACTGTGCCAAAACAGCTTTTTCTGGTCACCTTGCCTCACAAAAAGAGTAATACCAAGCAATAAAAAAAGTTGTATATACCCCAAAATGGTACCAATCAAATCGTCATATCATCCTGCATAAAGGACAATAAGACAAATGCACAAAAAATATGGCTTTCATTAAATGGCAAAGCAAAAACAAGATTTTTCTTTACAAAAATGTTTTTACTGTATTAAAACTTAACAAAAATAAAAAATAGACATAGACGTAGGATAGAAAAATAGGTACTGCCCCATCCATAATGACTGGCTTAGTGGCTTTATAGCCCCTCAGTAGAATGCCAAAAATAAAAAATATAAAAAAACTAAAACAGCCATTTTTTGGTCACCTTGCCCCAAAAAGTGTAATATTTAATGACCAAAAAATCATATACACAAAAATAGCACCAATAAAAACGTCATCCATTCCAACAGAAAACAAGCACCTACGCAAGACAAAAGGCAAGGCAAAAAATGTTTAAAAAAAAAGTAGACATATTTGGAATTGTTGGCCACTGTGCCCCCTTCACAGTAATAATGCCGTCTGTGCCCCCTTCACAGTAATAATGCCCACTTACCTTCCCAGGCAGATCCCGACGTCTTCCACCAGGAAGAGGGTGCGCAGAGTGGTAAGTTTTACCACAGCGCCACCTGCTGGACGGGAGGAATTGCGAGTCCAGAAGCACGCTACAAAGAAGCAGCAGGAGGAGGAGGTAAGTGGTCTGTGTTTGTTTGTTTGTTTTCTATTTTTCAGGATCGTGAATGCAGAGGACTACGTCGGATTTGTGGATTACGTCGGACCAGCTTTTATATTTTTTTACATAAAATGGTCAAACAGGGGTCTGGGGGTGTATTTATTTCAATAAAATATTTTATAAGTGTGTGTGTTTTTTTTTTACAATGCAGTTTTAGTAATCACGGCTATCTACAGACGGCCCTGATTATTAATACTGGGCTTACCGGTATGGCCAGCACTAACCCCGACATCTATTACCTAGGCACCCACCGCCACCAGGGGTGTCGGGAAGAGCCGGGTACCCGCAGGACCGGACCTTCTAAGTTGAGGGTCCGGTTCTGGGGCGGCTGCAGGTTGGTACCATTAGGCTGGGAAGGGCCAATAACCGTGTCCCTTCCCACCCTGGTAGTGCCAGGCTGCCGCTGCTGGTTGTATCTGGCTGGAGAAGGAAAAAAGGGGGGACCCCACGCAGTTTTTTAAAAAAAATAATTCAATAATTTTTTTAAAATGGCGTGGGGTCCCCCCTTTTTTCCTCCTCCAGCCAGATACAACCAGCAGCGGCAGCCTGGCACTACCAAGGTGGGAAGGGACACGGTTATTGGCCCTTCCCAGCCTAACAGTAACAGCCTGCCGCTGCCCCAGAACCGGACCCTCAATTTAGAAGGTCCGGTCCTGCGGGTACCCGGCTCTTCCCGACACCCCTGGTGGCGGTGGGTGCCGAGGTAATAGATGTCGGGGTTAGTGCTGGCCATACCGGCAAGCACTAAGCCCAGTATTAGTAATCAGGGCCGTCTGTAGATAGCCGTGATTACTAAAACTGCAATGTTGTAAAAAAAAAAAAAAAACACACACACACACACACACACTTATAAAATATTTTATTGAAATAAATACTCCCCCAGACCCCTGTTTGACCATTTTATGTAAAAAAAAAATATAAAAGCTGGTCCGACGTAATCCACCAAATCCGAAGTAGTCCTCTGCATTCACGATCCTGAAAAATAGAAAACAAACCACTAACCTCCTCCTCCTGCTTCTTCTCCTCCTCAGCAGTGGAGCCTTTTCCTTAAATTGAAAGGAACTACAGTATAAAACTGCTGGTGAATGAAACAAATTACACCTTGAATTCTTCAATGAAAAAAAAAAACGTGATAGGTGATGGATCCGTCATGAACTCCATTGAACTCCATTGAAAGCTTGGTGCGGGGAGGGAACTCGAGCATGCTCGCTCAACACTAATAATTGGTCTATCTGTGATTTTAGATCACTTGTCCAGAAGTTGAAGTGGAGGTTGGCAACCCTGGGAAGTGCTCATCTCTCTATCGTATATCCAACTACATTGCTGTCCTCAGGAACCTACAAGGTATGTATCACATGAAAAAAGGGGCTTGCAATGCATCTGTCCTGGGAGAGATGGGAATAATGGGCACATGATTTTTTTAAAAAGATAAACAAATGTAACGGAAGAAAGCTTCCATCTTTATGTTAACATTAAGTCTATGATGATGGATACAGACAAGTCTGAATCCGTTATTTAGTCAGTTCTTCTGTCCATTGTTGTGATCTTACAATGGACAGAAAAATGCCAGTTTGAACCTAGCCTTAGAAATTATGTACTAATATGTACTAATAGAAAAGCAGATGAAGTCCAGCTTCTTCAAATTGCAAAGTTCTTTATTTCAAGCGGTAAAACCTAATGACAACATACAGTGCAAATCTACGCGTTTCGGACCGCACACTTTTGGTCCTTACTCATGAGTAAGGACCAAAAGTGTGGAGTCCGAAACTCGTAAATTTTCACTATATGTTGTCAATGGATTTTACAGCTTGAAATATAGAACTTTGCAATCTGAATAAGCTGGACTTCATCTGCTTTTCTATTAGAAACGTT
>ONZH01015166.1:0-59414 GCA_900303285.1 Rhinella marina
ATAGTAATGTCCATTGGTGGCAGTGGCCATAGTCCCCCCCTCCTGTACTAAATTATAGTAATGTTCATTAGGTGGCAGTGCCATAGTCCCCCCCCGTACTAAATAAGTAATGTTCATTGGTGGCAGTGGCCATATCCCCCCTGTACTAAATTATAGTAATGTCATTGGTGGCAGTGGCCATAGTCCCCCCTGTACTAAATTATGTAATGTTCATTAGTCCTGTATTATAGTAATGTCATTGGGGGCGAGTGGCCATAGTCCCCCCTGTACTAAATTATAGTAATGTTCATTGGTGGCAGTGCCATAGTCCCCCCCCTGTACTAAATTTAGTAGATGTTCATTGGTGGCAGTGGCCATAGTCCACCCCTGTACTAACTATAGTAATGTTCATTGGTGGCAGTGGCCATAGTCCCCCCCCCCCTTTACTAACTATAGTAATGTCCATTGGTGGCAGTGGCCATAGTCCCCCTCTGTACTAAACTATAGTAATGTCCATTGGTGGCAGTGACCATAGTCCCCCCTCCTGTACTAAACTATAGTAATGTCCATTGGTTGGCAGTGGCCATAGTCCCCCCCCCCTGTACTAAACTATAATTAATGTTCATTGGTGGCAGTGGCCATAGTCCCCCCCCCCCTGTACTAAACTATAGTAATGTCCATTGGTGGCAGTGACCCTAGCCCCCCCCTCCTGTGCTAAACTATAGTAATGTCCATTGGTGGCAGTGACCATAGCCCCCCCTCCTGTACTAAACTATAGTAATGTCCATTGGTGGCAGTGACATAGTCCCCCCCTCCTGTACTAAATATAGTATGCCATTGGTGGCAGTGACCATAGTCCCCCCCTCCTGTACTAAACTATAGTAATGTCCATTGGTGGCAGTGACCATAGCCCCCCCTCCTGTACTAAATTATAGTAATGTCCATTGGTGGCAGTGGACCATAGTCCCCCCTCCTGTACTAAATTATAGTAATGTCCATTGGTGGCAGTGACCATAGTCCCCCCCTCCTGTACTAAATTATAGTAATGTCCATTGGTGGCAGTGACCATAGTCCCCCCCTCCTGTACTAAATTATAGTAATGTCCATTGGTGGCAGTGACCATAGTCCCCCCCTGTACTAAACTATAGTAATGTCCATTGGTGGCAGTGGCCATAGCCCCCCCCCCTGTACTAAACTATAGTAATGTCCATTGGTGGCAGTGACCATAGCCCCCCCCCCTGTACTAAACTATAGTAATGGTCCATTGGTGGCAGTGGCCATAGTCCCCCCCCTGTACTAAACTATAGTAATGTCCATTGGTGGCAGTGACCATAGTCCCCCCTCCTGTACTAAATTATAGTAATGTCCATTGGTGGCAGTGACCATAGCCCCCCCCCCTGTACTAAACTATAGTAATGTCCATTGGTGGCAGTGGCCATAGTCCCCCCCCTGTACTAAACTATAGTAATGTCCATTGGTGGCAGTGACCATAGTCCCCCCTCCTGTACTAAATTATAGTAATGTCCATTGGTGGCAGTGGCCATAGTCCCCCCCTGTACTAAACTATAGTAATGTTCATTGGTGGCAGTGACCATAGTCCCCCCCTCCTGTACTAAATTATAGTAATGTCCATTGGTGGCAGTGGCCATAGTCCCCAGTATCTACCTTCCCCTCTTCATTGGTGGCAGTGTAGATTCCGATCGGAGCCCCAGCAGTGTAATCACGGGGCTCCGATCGGTTACCATGCTGAAGTCCTGGCTGCCATGGTAAGCTCCCTGCTGCCCTATGCACAAAGCCCAGGACAGCAGGCAGAGTGTAAGGTGTGGTTCATCCTGATAGAGCTCTATGATAGGTCAAGGGTTACCTAAGGGGTAAGAGGAAATAAAAAGTGTAAAAACAAAAATATTAAGTTTAAATTCCCCCAGCCCAATTTTACATATAAAATATATAAACATATTAGGTAACGCCACGTCCAAAAATGTTTCCTACGCAGTGAACAGAAAAAATAAATATAAAGTGCAGGATTCGCCATGTTGTAGTCACCTTGTGCCCCTCCCCCACAATAGGACCGGACTGCTCTATTATGGACGTTTTATAAAACGCAGAACGCGCGCAGCTTTTGTTTGTTTTTTGTTTTTTCACGTGGTATCGAATGGTATCGAGTATCGCAATACTTTTATATGGTATCGAAACCGAATCAAAATTTTGGTATTGAGACAACCCTACCTCCAAGACGGCCCGGCAGTGCTGGAAAAACCCAGCGCCACATGGGCACTACCCATCAATAAGAAGACCAGAGTCATGGTGCTCGAGAGGAAGGGGCAGAAGAAAGCCCCCAGAAAACCAACAGCTTCACCTACCTGGGGCTACACCTACCTGAGGCTACACCTACCTGGGGCTACACCTACCTGAGGCTACACCTACCTGAGGCTACACCTACCTGGGGCTACACCTACCTGGGGCTACACCTACCTGAGGCTACACCTACCTGGGGCTACACCTACCTGGGGCTACACCTACCTGAGGCTACACCTACCTGAGGCTACACCTCCTGGGGCTACACCTACCTGAGGCTACACCTACCTGGGGCTACACCTACCTGGGGCTACCACTACCTGAGGCTACACCTACTGAGGGCTTACACCTACCTGGGCTACACCTACCTTGAGGCTACACCTACCTGAGGCTACACACCTACCTGGCTACACCTACCTGAGGCTACACCCTACACCTACCTGAGGCTACACCTACCTGGGGCTACACCTACCTGAGGCTTACACCTACCTGAGGCTACACCTACCTACCTGGGGCTACACCTACCTGAGGCTAACAACCTACCGAGGCTACACCTACCTGGGGCTTACACCTACCTGAGGCTACACCTACCTGGGGCTACACCTACCTGGGGCTACACCTACCTGAGGCTACACCTACCTGAGGCTACACCTACCTGAAGGCTACACCTACCTGAGGCTACACCTACCTGGGCTTACACCACCTACCTGGGGCTACACCTACCTGAGCTACACCTACCTGAGGCTTCACCTACCTGAGGCTTCACCTACCTGGGGCTACACCTACCTGGAGCTTCACCTACCTGGGGCACACCTACCTGGGCTACACCTACCTGGAGCTTCACCTACCTGAGCCTTCACCTACCTGGGGCTACACCTACCTGAGGCTACACCTACCTGAGGCTACACCTACCTGAGGCTACACCTACCTGGGGCTACACCTACCTGGGGCTACACCTACCTGGAGCTTCACCTACCTGGGCTACACCTACCTGGGGCTACACCTACCTGGGGCTTCACCTACCTGAGGCACACCTACCTGGAGCTACACCTACCTGGAGCTACACCTACCTGGGGCTACACCTACCTGGGCTACACCTACCTTGGGCTACACCTACCTGGGGCTACACCTACCTTAGGCTACACCTACCTGAGGCTACACCTACCTGGAGCTTCACCTACCTGGAGCTTCACCTACCTGGGGCTTCACCTACCTGGGGCTACACCTACCTGAGGCTACACCTACCTGGGGCTACACCTACCTGGGGCTACACCTACCTGAGGCTCCACCTACCTGGGGCTCCGTCTACCTGGGGCTTCACCTACCTGGGGCTACACCTACTGGGGCTACACCTACCTGGAGCTTCACCTACCTGGGGCTTCACCTACCTGGAGCTTCACCTACCTGGAGCTTCACCTACCTGGGCTTCACCTACCTGGGGCTACACCTACCTGGAGCTTCACCTACTTGGGGCTTCACCTACCTGGAGCTTCACCTACCTGGAGCTTCACCTACCTGGGGCTTCACCTACCTGGGGCTTCACCTACCTGGGGCTACACCTACCTGGGGCTTCACTTACCTGGGGCTACACCTACCTGCAGCTACACCTACCTGAGGCTTCACCTACCTGGGGCTACACCTACCTGGGGCTACACCTACCTGGGGCTACACCTACCTGGAGCTTCACCTACCTGAGGCTACACCTACCTGGAGCTTCACCTACCTGAGGCTACACCTACCTGGAGCTTCACCTACCTGGGTTCGGCTGAAAATATTTGATGGTGTCATCGCCCCAATCCTGCTCTATGGCAGTGAGGTGTGGGGCCCAGCCACCTACCCAGACCAGTCAAAGTGGGACTCCAGCCCAACAGAGACCTTCCATCTAAAGCTCTGCAAATACCTCCTCCAAGATCATGGTAGCACCTCCAGCATGGCGTGCCGGGCAGAGTTGGGCAGGTTTCCTCCATGGCTGACCATGCAGAAGAGGGCAATATCATTCTGGGTGCACATACTGGATGACAGCCCCTGCTCTTACCACCACCAAGCCTGGATAAGCCACCACAGGGCTCAGAGCAAACTCTGTGCCATCAAACCGAGTGTCAGCTGTCCAGCCAAAACCCCCAACATGCTCCGAACAAAGCACAAATAAACTCCACTGCCCACTAAACCATGGACTATAATACTCCTCTACTGCCCCTACAACACCACCCCTCTAATGCCCACTAAACCATGGACTATTATACCCCTCTACTGCCCCTACAACCCCACCCCTCTAATACCCACTAAACCATGGACTATTATACCCCTATACTGCCCCTACAACCCCACCCCTCTAATGCCCACTAAACCATGGACTATTATACCCCTTTACTGCCCCTACAACCCCACCCCTCTAATGCCCACTAAACCATGGACTATTATACCCCTCTACTGCCCCTACAACCCCACCCCTCTAATGCCCACTAAACCATGGACTATTATACCCCTATACTGCCCCTACAACCCCACCCCTCTACTGCCCACTACACAATGGACTATTATACCCCTTTACTGCCCCTACAACCCCACCACTCTACTGCCCCACACACCATGGACTATTATACCCCTATACTGCCCCTACAACCCCACCACTCTACTGCCCACTACACCATGGACTATTATACCCCTATACTGCCCCTACAACTCCACCCCTCTAATGCCCACTAAACCATGGACTATTATACCCCTTTACTGCCCCTACAACCCCACCCCTCTAATGCCCACTATACCATGGACTATTATACCCCTATACTGCCCCATAAAACCTTACCCCTCTAATGCCCACTACACCATGGACTATTATACCCCTATACTGCCCCTACAACCCCACCACTCTACTGCCCCACTACACCATGGACTATTATACCCCTATACTGCCCCTACAACACCACCACTCTTACTGCCCACTACACCATGGACTATTATACACCTATACTGCCCCTACAACCCCACCACTCTACTGCCCACTACACAATGGACTATTATACCCCTTTACTGCCCCTACAACCCCACCCCTCTACTGCCCACTATACCATGGGACTATTATACCCCTATACTGCCCCATAAAACCTTACCCCTCTAATGCCACTACACCATGGACTATTATACCCCTATACTGCCCCTACCAACCCCACCACTCTACTGCCCACTACACCATGGACTATTATACCCCTATACTGCCCCTACAACCCCCACCGCTCCACTACCCATTACACCATGGACTATTATACCCCTATACTGCCCTACAACCTCACTCCTCTACTGCCCACTACACCATGGACTATTATACCCCTATACTGCCCCTACAACTTCATCCGACTACTGCACACTACACCATGGACTGTTATCGCCCTATACTGCCCCATAAACCTTACCCCTCTACTGCCACTATACCATGGACTATTATACCCCTTTACTGCCCCTACAACCCCGCCACTCTACTGCCCACTACACCATGGACTATTATACCCCTATACTGCCCCTACAACCCCATCCCTCTAATGCCCACTAAACCATGGACTATTATACCCCTTTACTGCCCCTACAACCCCACCCCTCTACTGCCCACTATACCATGGACTATTCTACCCCTATACTGCCCCATAAACCTTACCCCTCTACTGCCCACTACACCATGGACTATTATACCCTTATACTGCCCCTACAACCCCACCACTCTACTGACCACTACATCATGGACTATTATACCCCTATACTGCCCCTACAACCCCACCACTCTACTGCCCACTACACAATGGACTATTATACCCCTATACTGCCCCTACAACCCCACCACTCTACTGCCCACTACACCATGGACTATTATACCCCTATACTGCCCCTACAACCCCACCCCTCTAATGCCCACTAAACCATGGACTATTATACCCCTTTACTGCCCCTACAACCCCACCCCTCTACTGCCCACTATACCATGGACTATTATACCCCTATACTGCCCCATAAAACTTTACCCCTCTAATGCCCACTACACCATGGACTATTATACCCCTATACTGCCCCTACAAACCCCACCACTCTACTGCCCACTACACCATGGACTATTATACCCCTATACTGCCCCTACAACCCCACCGCTCCACTACCCATTACACCATGGACTATTATACCCCTATACTGCCCCTACAACCTCACTCCTCTACTGCCCACTACACCATGGACTACTATACACTATACAGCCCCTACAACCCTCCACTGTACTAACCACTACACCATGGACTATTATACCCCTATACTGCCCCTACAACCCCACCACTCTACTGCCCACTACACCATGGACTATTATACCCCTATACTGCCCCTACAACCCCACCGCTGTACTGCCCACTACACCATGGACTATTATACCCCTATACTGCCCCTACAACCCCACCGCTCCACTACCCATTACACCATGGACTATTATACCCCTATACTGCCCCTACAACCCCACCGCTCCACTACCCACTACACCATGGACTATTATACCCCTATACTGCCCCTACAACCTCACTCCTCTACTGCCCACTACACCATGGACTACTATACACTATACAGCCCCTACAACCCTCCACTGTACTAACCACTACACCATGGACTATTATAGTTCATTTCCACATCAAACCTCCCTCCACAATACCTATTATTTCTTTTTATTGACAGATAGAAGGTATATGATAGACATGAGATAGATAGATAGATAGATAGATAGATAGATAGATAGATAGATAAATAATAGATAGAAGATAGATACATAATAGATATTAGATGGATAATAGATACAAGATATATAGATAATAAATAATAGATAATCGATGATAGGAGATAGATAGATAGATAGATAGATAGATGCATGATAAATAATAGATGATGGATAACAGATATATAATAGATAATAGAAGATATATAATAGATGATGGATAATAGATATAAGATACACATATAATAAATAGATGACAGACAGCATCCTACAGTGGGGTCTCTGGTGGAGGAGGGGAGGATGCTCGCCATGGTTAAGGGGGGGCAGCAGCTGTGGGATGCTGAGTGTAGTAGTCGCTTACCTGCTCCTGGGGGGGGCTGGCCCTGCTCATGGCTGGCTGCTCCTTCATGGCGGTCATTGTGGTGATGAGGAGAAGCTTCTGGTGGCTCCGGTGTCGGTGTTACCGGGGGGTCCGGATCATTCCCCGGGGGCTCTGCAGTCAGTGTGGGGAACCCTGGGGATAGTCTGCAGCATTCTGCAGCACGTCACATCCAGCGGCTCTCATCCACAGCCTGACACTGAGCGCTCAGCCTCCCCTCCTCCTCCAGCATCCACAGCCCCTCCCCCAGTATGACGTCAGCTTCCCACAGCCCCCAGTGTACAGGCCTGCCTCCAGTATATACCAGTGTACAGGGCCTGCCACCATTATATACCAGTATACAGGGCCTGCCTCCAGTATATACCAGTGTACAGGGCCTGCCACCAGTATATACCAGTCTACAGGGCCTGCCACCATTATATACCAGTCTACAGGGCCTGCCACCAGTATATACCAGTGTACAGGACCTGCCACCATTATATACCAGTCTACAGGGCCTGCCTCCAGTATATACCAGTCTACAGGGCCTGCCACCAGTATATACCAGTGTACAGGGCCTGACACCAGTATACACCAGTGTACAGGGCCTGCCACCAGTATATACCAGTGTACAGGGCCTGACACCAGTATATACCAGTGTACAGGGCCTGACACCATTATATACCAGTGTACAGGGCCTGACACCAGTATATACCAGTGTACAGGGCCTGACACCAGTATATACCAGTGTACAGGGCCTGCCACCAGTATATACCAGTATACAGGGCCTGCAACCAGTATATACCAGTCTACAGGGCCTGCCACCAGTATATACCAGTGTAGAGGGCCTGTCACCAGTATATACCAGTGTACAGGGCCTGTCACCAGTATATACCAGTGTACAGGGCCTGCCACCAGTATATACCAGTGTAGAGGGCCTGCCACCAGTATATACCAGTATACAGGGCCTGCCACCAGTATATACCAGTCTACAGGGCCTGCCACCAGTATATACCAGTGTAGAGGGCCTGTCACCAGTATATACCAGTGTACAGGGCCTGCCACCAGTATATACCAGTGTACAGGGCCTGCCACCAGTATATACCAGTCTACAGGGCCTGCCACCACTATATACCAGTATACAGGGCCTGACACCAGTATATACCAGTGTATAGGCCTGCCACCAGTATATACCAGTCTACAGGGCCTGCCACCAGTATATACCAGTGTAGAGGGCCTGTCACCAGTATATACCAGTGTACAGGGCCTGCCACCAGTAATATACCAGTGTACAGGACCTGCCACCAGTATATGCCAGTGTACAGGGCCTGCCACCAGTATATACCAGTATACAGGGCCTGCCACCAGTATATACCAGTGTACAGGCCTGCCACCATTATATACTAGTGTACAGGACCTGCCACCAGTATATACCAGTGTACAGGGCCTGCCTCCAGTATACACCAGTGTACAGGGCCTGCCACCAGTATATACCAGTGTACAGGGCCTGCCTCCAGTATACACCAGTGTACAGGGCCTGCCACCAGTATATACCAGTGTACAGGGCCTGCCACCAGTATATACCAGTGTACAGGGCCTGCCTCCAGTATACACCAGTGTACAGGGCCTGCACCAGTATATACCAGTCTACAGGGCCTGACACCAGTATATACCAGTGTATAGGCCTGCCACCAGTATATACCAGTATACAGGGCCTGACACCAGTATATACCAGTATACAGGGCCTGCCACCAGTATATACCAGCCTACAGGGCCTGCCACCAGTATATACCAGTGTAGAGGGCCTGTCACCAGTATATACCAGTCTACAGGACCTGCCACCAGTATATACCAGTGTACAGGGCCTGACACCAGTATATACCAGTGTACAGGGTCTGCCACCAGTATATACCAGTGTATAGGCCTGCCACCAGTATATACCAGTCTACAGGGCCTGCCACCAGTATATACCATTGTACAGGGCCTGACACCAGTATATACCAGTCTACAGGGCCTGCCACCAGTATATACCAGTGTACAGGGCCTGCCACCAGTATATACCAGTGTACAGGGCCTGCCACCAGTATATACCAGTGTACAGGGCCTGCCACAGTCTATACCAGTGTACAGGGCCTGACACCAGTATATACCAGTGTACAGGGCCTGCCACCAGTATATACCAGTGTACAGGCCTGCCACCAGTATATACCAGTATACAGGACCTGCCACCAGTAATATACCAGTGTACAGGGCCTGCCACCAGTTTATACCAGTCTACAGGGCCTGCCACCAGTATATACCAGTGTACAGGGCCTGCCACCAGTATATACCAGTATACAGGGCCTGCCACCAGTATATACCAGTGTACAGGGCCTGCCACCAGTATATACAGTGTACAGGGCCTGCCACCAGTATATACCAGTCTACAGGGCCTGCCACCAGTATATACCAGTCTACAGGGCCTGACACCAGTATATACCAGTATACAGGCCTGCCACCAGTATATACCAGTGTACAGGGCCTGCCTCCAGTATATACCAGTGTACAGGGCCTGCCTCCAGTATACACCAGTGTACAGGCCTGACACCAGTATATACCAGTATACAGGGCCTGCCACCAGTATATACCAGTGTACAGGCCTGCCACCAGTATATACCAGTATACAGGGCCTGCCACCAGTATATACCAGTGTACAGGGCCTGCCACCAGTATATACCAGTGTACAGGGCCTGCCACCATTATATACCAGTATACAGGGCCTGCCACCAGTATATACCAGTGTACAGGGCCTGCCACCAGTATATACCAGTGTACAGGGCCTGCCACCAGTATATAACAGTATACAGGGCCTGCCACCAGTATATACCAGTATACAGGGCCTGCCACCAGTATATACCAGTGTACAGGACCTGCCACCAGTATATACCAGTATAGAGGGCCTGCCCCCAGTATATACCAGTGTACAGGGCCTGCCACCAGTATATAACAGTATACAGGGCCTGCCACCAGTATATACCAGTGTACAGGGCCTGCCCCCAGTATATACCAGTGTACAGGGCCTGCCACCAGTATATAACAGTATACAGGGCCTGCCACCAGTATATAACAGTATACAGGGCCTGCCACCAGTATATACCAGTGTACAGGGCCTGCCACCAGTATATACCAGTGTAGAGGGCCTGCCACCAGTATATACCAGTGTAGAGGGCCTGCCACCAGTATATACCAGTATACAGGGCCTGCCACCAGTATATACCAGTATACAGGGCCTGCCACCAGTATATACCAGTGTACAGGGCCTGCCACCAGTATATACCAGTGTACAGGGACTGCCACCAGTATATACCAGTCTACAGGGACTGCCACCAGTATATACCAGTGTACAGGGCCTGCCACCAGTATATACCAGTGTAGAGGGCCTGCCACCAGTATATACCAGTGTACAGGGCCTGCCACCAGTATATACCAGTGTACAGGGCCTGCCACCAGTATATACCAGTGTACAGGGCCTGCCACCAGTATATACCAGTATACAGGGCCTGCCACCAGTATATACCAGTGTACAGGGCCTGCCACCAGTATATACAAGTCTACAGGGCCTGCCACCAGTATATACCAGTGTACAGGGCCTGCCACCAGTGTATATCAGTGTACAGGGCCTGCCACCAGTATATACCAGTGTACAGGACCTGCCACCAGTATATACCAGTATAGAGGACTGCCACCAGTATATACCAGTCTACAGGGCCTGCCACCAGTATATACCAGTGTACAGGGCCTGCCACCAGTATATACCAGTGTACAGGACCTGACACCAGTATATACCAGTCTACAGGGCAGTGTACCCAGCAGTATATACCAGTGTACTTGGCAGTATATACCAGTGTACCCGGCAGTATATACCAGTGTACCCGTTAGTATATACCAGTGCACCCGGCAGTATATACCAGTGTACCCGGCAGTATATACCAGTGTATCCGGCAGTATATACCAGTGCACCCGGCAGTATATACCAGTGTACCCGGCAGTATATACCAGTTTACCCAGCAGTATATGCCAGTGTACCCGGCAGTATATACCAGTGTACCCGGCAGTATATACCAGTTTACCCAGCAGTATATACCAGTGTACCCAGCAGTGTATATCAGTGTACCCGGCAGTATATACCAGTGTACCCGGCAGTATATACCAGTGTACCCGGCAGTATATACCAGTTTACCCAGCAGTATATACCAGTGTACCCAGCAGTGTATATCAGTGTACCCGGCAGTATATACCAGTGTACCCGGCAGTATATACCAGTGTACCCGGCAGTATATACCAGTGTACCCAGCAGTATATAGCATTGTACCCAGCAGTGTATATGAGTGTACCCGGCAGTATATACCAGTGTATCCGGCAGTGTATACCAGTGTACCTGGCAGTGACCCGGCAGTATATACCAGTGTACCCGGCAGTGTATACCATGTACCTGCCGCTAGTTTATACTGTGTATCCAGTGCACAGAAAGATACCGGCTCATACCACCTGCCGTGTACCGGCAGTGACACAGCCAGTGACCGACATGAAAGCCTCTGATGTAATTCGGGACGGTTGTAGTCCTTGTGCCACACCCTTAGTGCTTGTGCGTCGTTAAAAGGGCAGTAAAATCCGATTCTGTGTGGACTACCGCAAATAAAATAATGTCCTCCATAAAGACACATCCAATCCCTAGAATAGAGGATCCCCTATCAGGAAGAAGGTCCGGAGGCCGGCCCCATGCCTCACCTCACGGAGAAGACCGGGAGGCTAGCCCTACGCCTCATCTCAGGGACAAGACCGGGAGGCCGGCCCACGCCTCATCTCAGGGAGAAGACCGGGAGGCCGACCCTACGCCTCACCTCAGGGAAAAGACCGCGAGACTGGCCACATGCCTCATCTTAGGGAGAAGACCGGGAGACTGGCCCCACGCCTCATCTCAGGGAGAAGACCGGGCGGCCGGCCCCACGCCTCACCTCAGGGAGAAGACCAGGAAACTGGCCCCACGCCTCATCTCAGGGAGAAGACCGGGAGGCTGGACCCACGCCTCACCTCAGGGAGAAGACCGGGAGGCCGGCTCTACGCCTCACCTCAGGGAGAAGACCGGGAGGCCGGCCATACGTAGTATGGTAGACAGAGATGAGGAGAAGATGTAGGGGGTGCAGCACTGTGGAGAGTACAGGTAGGATGGTAGACAGAGATGAGGAGGAGATGTAGGAGGTGCAGCACTGTGGAGAGCACAGGTAGGATGGTAGACAGAGATGAGGAGGAGATGTAGAGGGTGCAGCACTGTGGAGAGTACAGGTAGGATGGTGGACAGAGATGAGGAGGAGATGTAGAGGGTGCAGCACTGTGGAGAGCACAAGTAGGATGGTAGACAGAGATGAGGAGGAGATGTAGGGGGTGCAGCACTGTGGAGAGCACAGGTAGGATGGTAGACAGAGATGAGGAGGAGATGTAGGGGGTTCAGCACTGTGAGGAGTACAGGTAGGATGGTAGACAGAGATCAGGAGGAGATGTAGGGGGTGTAGCACTGTGGAGAGCACAGGTAGGATGATAGACAGATATGAGGAGATGTAGGAGGTGCTGCACTGTGGAGAGCACAGGTAGGATGGTAGACAGAGATGAGGAGGAGATGTAGAGGTGCAGCACTGTGGAGAGCACAGGTAGGATGGTAGACAGAGATGAGGAGGAGATGTAGGGGGTGCAGCACTGTGGAGAGTACAGGTCGGATGGTAGACAGAGATGAGGAGGAGATGTAGAAGGTGCAGCACTGTGGAGAGTACAGGTAGGATGGTAGACAGAGATGAGAAGGAGATGTAGGGGGTGCAGCACTGTGGAGAGCACAGGTAGGATGGTAGACAGAGATGAGGAGGAGATGTAGGAGGTGCAGCACTGTGGAGAACACAGGTAGGATGGTAGACAGAGATGAGGAGGAGATGTAGGGGGTGCAGCACTGTGGAGAGCACAGGTAGGATGGTAGACAGAGATGAGGAGGAGATGTAGGAGGTGCAGTACTGTGGAGAGCACAGGTAAGATGGTAGACAGAGATGAGGAGGAGATGTAGGGGGTGCAGCACTGTGGAGAGCACAGGTTGGATGGTAGACAGAGAGGAGGAGATGTAGGAGGTGCAGCACTGTGGAGAGCACAGGTAGGATGGTAGACAGAGATGAGGAGGAGATGTAGGAGGTGCAGCACTGTGGAAAGCACAGGTAGGATGGTGGACAGAGATGAGGAGGAGATGTAGGAGGTGCAGCACTGTGGAAAGCACAGGTAGGATGGTAGACAGAGTTAAGGAGGAGATGTAGGAGGTTTTAGCACTGTGGAGAGCACAGGAAGGATGGTAGACAGAGATGAGGAGGAGATGTAGGGGGTGCAGCACTGTGGAGTGTACAGGTAGGATGGTAGAGAGATGAGGAGGAGATGTAGGGGGTGTAGCACTGTGGAGAGCACAGGTAGGATGGTAGACAGAGATGAGGAGGAGATGTAGGGGGTGCAGCACTGTGGAGAGTACAGGTAGGATGGTAGACAGAGATGAGGGAGGAGATGTAGGGGGTGCAGCACTGTGGAGAGCACAGGTAGGATGGTAGACAGAGATGAGGAGGAGATGTAGGGGGTGTAGCACTGTGGTGAGCACAGGTAGGATGGTAGACAGAGATGAGGAGGAGATGTAGGGGGTGTAGCACTGTGGAGAGCACAGGTAGGATGGTAGACAGAGATGAGGAGGAGATGTAGGAGGTGTAGCACTGTGGAGAGCACAGGTAGGATGGTAGACAGAGATGAGGGGGAGATGTAGGGGGTGCAGCACTGTGGAGAGCACAGGTAGGATGGTAGACAAAGATGAGGAGGAGATGTAGGAGGTGCAGTACTGTGGAGAGCACAGGTAGGATGGTAGATAGTGATGAGGAGGAGATGTAGGAGGTGCAGCACTGTGGAAAGCACAGGTAGGATGGTAGACAGAGTTAAGGAGGAGATGTAGGAGGTTTAGCACTGTGGAGAGCACAGGTAGGATGGTAGACAGAGATGAGGAGGAGATGTAGGAGGTGCAGCACTGTGGAAAGCACAGGTAGGATGGTAGACAGAGTTAAGGAGGAGATGTAGGAGGTTTAGCACTGTGGAGAGCACAGGTAGGATGGTAGACAGAGATGAGGAGGAGATGTAGGAGGTGCAGTACTGTGGAGAGTACAGGTAGGATGGTAGACAGAGATGAGGAGGAGATGTAGGAGGTGCAGCACTGTGGAAAGCACAGGTAGGATGGTAGACAGAGTTAAGGAGGAGATGTAGGAGGTTTAGCACTGTGGAGAGCACAGGTAGGATGGTAGACAGAGATGAGGAGGAGATGTAGGGGGTGCAGCACTGTGGAGAGTACAGGTAGGATGGTAGAGAGATGAGGAGGAGATGTAGGGGGTGCAGCACTGTGGAGAGCACAGGTAGGATGGTAGACAGAGATGAGGAGGAGATGTAGGGGGTGCAGCACTGTGGAGAGTACAGGTAGGATGGTAGAGAGATGAGGAGGAGATGTAGGGGGTGCAGCACTGTGGAGAGCACAGGTACGATGGTAGA
This sequence comes from Rhinella marina, assembly GCA_900303285.1. Taxonomy (NCBI): domain Eukaryota; kingdom Metazoa; phylum Chordata; class Amphibia; order Anura; family Bufonidae; genus Rhinella; species Rhinella marina. Next base: position 14,952 of record ONZH01015166.1, read on the forward strand.
CAGGGTTAAAGAGGAGATGTAGGAGGTGCAGCACTGTGGAGAGTACAGGTAGGATGGTAGACAGAGATGAGGAGATGTAGAGGGTGCAGCACTGTGGAGAGTACAGGTAGGATGGTAGACAGAGATGAGGAGGAGATGTAGGAGGTGCAGCACTGTGGAGAACACAGGTAGGATGGTAGACAGAGATGAGGAGGAGATGTAGGAGGTGCAGCACTGTGGAGAGCACAGGTAGGATGGTAGACAGAGATGAGGAGGAGATGTAGGAGGTGCAGCACTGTGGAGAACACAGGTAGGATGGTAGACAGAGATGAGGAGGAGATGTAGGGGGTGCAGTACTGTGGAGAGTACAGGTAGGATGGTAGACAGAGATGAGGAGGAGATGTAGGAGGTGCAGCACTGTAGAGTGTACAGGTAGGATGGTAGACAGAGATGAGGAGGCGATGTAGGGGGTGCAGCACTGTGGAGAGCACAGGTAGGATGGTAGACAGAGATGAGGAGGAGATGTAGGGGGTGCAGTACTGTGGAGAGCACAGGTAAGATGGTAGACAGAGATGAGGAGGAGATGTAGGGGGTGCAGCACTGTGGAGAGCACAGGTAGGATGGTAGACAGAGATGAGGAGGAGATGTAGGGGGTGCAGTACTGTGGAGAGCACAGGTAAGATGGTAGACAGAGATGAGGAGGAGATGTAGGGGGTTCAGCACTGTGGAGAGTACAGGTTGGATGGTTGACAGAGATGAGGAGGAGATGTAGGAGGTGCAGCACTGTGGAGAGCACAGGTAGGATGGTAGACAGAGATGAGGAGGAGATGTAGGGGGTGCAGCACTGTGGAGAGCACAGGTACGATGGTAGACAGAGTTAAGGAGGAGATGTAGGAGGTTTAGCACTGTGGAGAGCACAGGTAGGATGGTAGACAGAGATGAGGAGGAGATGTAGGGGGTGCAGCACTGTGGAGAGTACAGGTAGGATGGTAGAGAGATGAGGAGGAGATGTAGGGGGTGCAGCACTGTGGAGAGTACAGGTAGGATGGTAGACAGAGATGAGGAGGAGATGTAGGAGGTGCAGCACTGTGGAGAGCACAGGTACGATGGTAGACAGGGTTAAAGAGGAGATGTAGGGGGTGCAGCACTGTGGAGAGCACAGGTAGGATGGTAGACAGAGATGAGGAGGAGATGTAGGATGTGCAGCACTGTGGAGAGTACAGGTAGGATGGTAGACAGAGATGAGGAGGAGATGTAGATGGTGCAGCACTGTGGAGAGTACAGGTAGGATGGTAGACAGAGATGAGGAGGAGATGTAGGGGGTGCAGCACTGTGGAGAGCGTTATGGGTGAGGACAAGCAGTTTAAATTGGATTCTATAGTGTAAGGGTAGCCAGTGCAATCACTGGCACAGGTCGGAGGCACCAGAGTAGCGTTGGACCCAGGTGACCCTGCATTAAGAACAGATTGGAGAGGGGAGAGTCTGGTGAGGGGGAGGTCAAATAATAGTGAGTTACAGTAATCAAGGCGGGAATGGATCAGGACAACAGTGAGAGCTTTTGTTGTGAGAAAGGGGCGGATTCTAGAGATGTTCTTGAGGTACTTGAGCGGGCAAGAGATTGAATATCTGTAGTAACGCAGGGGTGATGTCGGGGGATGAAGTGTACAGGTTAGTGTCATCAGCATAGAGATGGTACAGGAAACAAAATCTGTGATGGTCTGTTTAATTAGGGCTGTGTAGAGAGAAAAGAGGAGAAGGCCTAGGACTGAACCCTGAGGAACTCCAACAGCAAAAGGGAGAGGAGAAGAAGTGGATTCAGCGAATGATACACTGAAGGAGCGACCAGCGAGATATGAAGAAAACCAGGAGAGGGCGGCATCATTTAGGCTGATGGATTGGAGCATGGAGAGGAGGATGTGGTCTACAGAGAGGTCAAGGAGAATGAGTAGAGAGTAGTCACCATTGCGTTTTGCTGTCAGGAGGTCATTTGTCACTTTGGTGACGGCATTTCTGTAGTGGATCAAGGAGAGAGTGATCAGAGAGATGGCGGATGAGGCGAGAGTAGACCAGACACTCCAGGACTTTGGAGATGAAGGCGAGATTGGACACTGGTCTGTAGTTAGTTGAGCAGGATGGGTCAAGAGATGTTTTTTTTTTTTTTAATGGAGTATTTATAGAGGTTTTGAAAAAGGACAGAAAGATACCAGAAGAGGAGAGGTTGAAGATCTTTGTTAGGTGAGTGATGACAGCCGGAGAGAGAGAGACTGGAGTAGGTGTGAGGGAATGGGGGTCAGAGGCGCATGTGGTAGGACGAGAAGAGGAGAGGAGTCTGGAGACTTCTCCTTCTGTGACCTGGTCAAAAGTGGACAGTGAGCTGGAGGAGATGCAGGGGGGGGAGGAGGGATCAATAGCACTTAGTAGCTGGGAGCTGATTTCACGCCGGATGTTTTCTATTTTCTCTGTGAAGTAGGCGGCAAGGTCTTCAGCAGAGACATCTGTGATGGGTGTCTGAGGAGGGAGTGGAAAGTGTCAGAGTTTTTTTTGGGTTGTTGGACAGTGAGGAGATCTCCTCATAGATTGTAAGCTCTTGTGATCAGGTCCTCACTCCTCTATCCTCATAGATTGTAAGCTCTTATGATCAGGTCCTCACTCTTCTTGTCTCCTCTATCCTCATAGATTGTAAGCTCTTGTGATCAGGTCCTCACTCCTCTTGTGTCTCCTCCATCTCCTCATAGATTGTAAGCTCTTGTGATCAGGTCCCCATTTGTCTTATGTCTTTTCTATCTCCTCATAGATTGTAAGCTCTTGTGAACAGGTCCTCACTCCTCTATCTCATAGATTGTAAGCTCTTGTGATCAGGTCCTCACTCCTCTATCTCATAGATTGTAAGCTCTTGTGATTAGGTCCTCACTCCTCTTGTCTCCTCTATCCTCATAGATTGTAAGCTCTTGTGATTAGGTCCTCACTCCTCTTGTCTCCTCTATCCTCATAGATTGTAAGCTCTTGTGATTAGGTCCTCACTCCTCTTGTCTCCTCTATCCTCATAGATTGTAAGCTCTTATGATCAGGTCCTCACTCCTCTATCCTCATAGATTGTAAGCTCTTATGATCAGGTCCTCACTCCTCTTGTCTCCTCTATCTCATAGATTGCAAGCTCTTGTGAACAGGTCCTCACTCCTCTATCTCATAGACTGTAAGCTCTTGTGATTAGGTCCTCACTCTTCTTGTCTCCTCTATCCTCATAGATTGTAAGCTCTTATGATCAGGTCCTCACTCCTCTTGTCTCCTCTATCTCATAGATTGTAAGCTCTTGTGATCAGGTCCTCACTCCTCTATCTCATAGATTGTAAGCTCTTGTGATCAGGTCCTCACTCCTCTTGTGTCTCCTCCATCTCCTCATAGATTGTAAGCTCTTATGATCAGGTCCCCATTTGTCTTATGTCTTTTCTATCTCCTCATAGATTGCAAGCTCTTGTGATCAGGTCCTCATTCGTCTTATGTCTTTCCTATCTCCTCATAGATTGCAAGCTCTTGTGATCAGGTCCCCATTTGTCTTATGTCTTTCCTATCTCCTCATAGATTGTAAGCTCTTGTGATCAGGTCCTCATTCGTCTTATGTCTTTCCTATCTCCTCATAGATTGCAAGCTCTTGTGATCAGGTCCCCATTTGTCTTATGTCTTTCCTATCTCCTCATAGATTGTAAGCTCTTGTGATCAGGTCCTCAGTCGTCTTATGTCTTTCCTATCTCCTCATAGATTGTAAGCTCTTGTGATCAGGTCCTCAGTCGTCTTATGTCTTTCCTATCTCCTCATAGATTGTAAGCTCTTGTGATCAGGTCCTCAGTCGTCTTATGTCTTTCCTATCTCCTCATAGATTGCAAGCTCTTGTGATCAGGTCCCCATTTGTCTTATGTCTTTCCTATCTCCTCATAGATTGCAAGCTCTTGTGAACAGGGTCCAAACTCCTCTGTACTGTGTATAGATATTTCTGGTCCTGTTATCCCCCTTGTAGCTCTTTCACTTTTCTCGGTAGCGGGAGGTTTAGGACTTTTCTGTCAGAGTATCTGGTGAGGCCACAGCTCAAACAGATCTGATTATTTAGACGCCCTCACATGCAATCTGAATCATACTGAGGCGCCTTAGTATTACGCATGTGACACCCACAACCTGTTCATGCACCATCACAGAAAACAGGAGGAATCAGCTGCACATTCGGGGAGGATTTACTGCATCTCTAGAACACTACTTGGTCCAGTAAATTGGCCGTATTCCCCGTCCACCCTGACTCTAACCCTCGAGGCCTCGCACATTATTCTCTCTTCAAGGAATGGTTCAGTACTATGGAAATAATCAGACGGATGGAGGAACTGATTGCAGTGGATCAAGGGCAGAAGGAAAAGTACTGAGACACAGTCCTGACCACCTCCTGGCTGGGAAACATCGCTGGCGCTCTGCTGTTTCAGTAGCTTTTATTGCTGCGCATGAGAGCAACAGAACCAGTAACACAACCAGCTCTGCTGTGGTAGAGAGACAACATACCTTGCTCTGCTACACTGGTTCTGTTGCTCTCATACAACTAGAGCTACTGAAACAGCAGAGCGCCAGAGATGTTTCCTAGCCAGGAGGTGGGCGAGATGAGACGACCCCTTAAAAAGAGTTGTTCCCATCTCAGACAATGGGGGCATAGTGCTAGGATATGCCCTCATTGTCTGATAGGTGCAGGTCCCAGAGGTGGGACCCACACCTATGTCAAGAACCGAGCGGGGAAATGAATGGAGGGCACACTGCGCATGCGCACCTGCCCTACCTTTTCGGTCGTGCACTCCTAACTAACCTGTTTGCCCTACTGGCTAATTAGTGCTAGTATAAAGCTTTGTCCTGCTCTGCCCATATGCATTGGAGACCTATTGGTACCAGGAGAGGTGGAATATAGAGTTGGCTCAGCATTATATGGAACCTGCATTCCTTGAGCGTTTGGAGTTTTTAGGTTCCCGTCTTAAAGAGATCGCCTTGATGTATGGCAGACGGGCACAGATAATTTTCTGTACAAAATTATCTGCCAAGAATCTCACATTTACAATGTAGCGCTAGCATCGTGTTGATGGTGAGTATGGCGGTATTATATGTACTCAATTTATTGTCTGTGTTCGCTGAGTGCTGTTGCATTTTTATGTTTTACCATTTCTATAGGGCCGCTGAAAATAGCCAAGCGCTGGCTCAGCTATTTTCGTCGGCTCCATAGAAATAAATGAAAACTGTGGCCGCGCATGCGCAGTGCGCCCTCCATTCAATTCTATGGGAGCAGCAGGGAGCTGCGCCTGGTGGTGGCCGGACCTCAAGAAACCAGGGGTCCTAAAGGGACAGCGCTCCCTGCTCCGTTCTGGATATAGGTGCTGGTCCCAGTGGTGAGACAATGGGGGCAGATACTAACGATATGTTCCCATTATCTATGATGAGAATTCCCCTTTACACCATGTTCCAAATTATTATGTAAATGATATTTATCTCTGATTTTCCTAAATGGTCGGTGCAGATGACAGTCAGTATAATAAAAGCCATCACCCGTTAGAGTAGACATCGGATTTTATGGAACAAACCTCCCAATGATAACAGTTTATTCTTCAAAAATTAAAAAAACTCAAAATGCTCTGTTCCAAATCATTCTGCACAGTAGAGTTACTAAACATTTTATATGATTTAAGAAGTGAAAATGCTGATTTGTGGAATTTGCAGCATTAGGAGGTCACATTCACTGAAATAAAAAGCTATTTAGATCCAAACCATCCTAACAGGCCAAGTGACGTGTTACCATAGGAACCCTTCTCTGATGTCACCTTCACAATTCTTGGATCCATTGGACTTGTGAGTTTTTGGAGAGTTTCTGCTTGATGTCAGAATAGCCCCCAGAGCTGCTGCCTCCCACCTCATAGATCTTTTACTTGATGATTCTCCAAAGGTTCTCTATAGGGTTGAGGTCAGGGGAAGATGGAGGCCACACCATGAGGTTATCTCCTGCCCATAGCAGCCAATGACACAGAGGTCTTCTCTGCAGCAGGAGATGGTGCATTGTCATGTATGAAGATGATTTTGCTTCTGAAGTTTCTGCTTTCTGTACCATGGAAGAAAGTTGTCTGTCAGAAACTCTATATACTGCAGAGGTCATTTTCTCACCTTCAGGAACCCTAAAGGGGCCGACCAGCTCTCTCCCCATGATTCTGGCCCAAAACATGACTCCTCCACCTCCTTGCTGACGTGGCAGCCTTGTTGGGACATGGTGGCCATCCGCCAACCATCCACTACTCCATCCATCTGGACCATCCAGGGTTGTATGACACTCATCAGTAAATGAGTCTTCATGTATGTCTGGGCCCAGTGGAACCGTGTCTGCTTGTGAGCACTGGTTAGGGGCCGAATAGTAGGTTTATTCACCACAGCAAGCCTTTGAAGGATCCTACACCTTGAGGTTCCAGGGACTCCAGAGGCACCAGCCGCTTCACATACCTGTTTGCTGGTTTGTAATGGCTTTTTAGCAGCTGCTCTCTTAATCTGATGAACTTGTCTGGCAGAAACCTTCCTCATTCTGCCTTTATCAGCACGAACACGTCTGTGCTCGTAATCAGCCACAAATCTCTGCACAGACGATGATCACGCTTAAGTTTTCGTGAAATATCGAAAGGTTTTCATCCCTTGTCCGAGGCATTGCACTATTTGATGCTTTTTGGCAGCAGAGAAATCCTTTTTCTTTCCCATTTTACTTGAACACAGTGTCCGGCTTAATATTGTGGAACATCCAGTTTTCCTATAATTGGGCTCACCGGGCAAACTAATTATCACCGGTATCTGAGATTGAGTTCAGTGATCAAAGAGCCCTGAGACACAAGACCAGCAATGAGGTTCATAGAAAAACCAAAAATGTAAGCGTTAGGACACTTAAATCCAATCTGCATAATAATTTGGAACATGGTGTATTCCACAGCACTGTACAGACATTCTCATCACTTCTATATCACTGACATATTCCACAGCGCTGTACAGACATTCTCATCACTTCTATATCACTGACATATTCCACAGCTCTGTACAGACATTCTCATCACTTATATATCACTGACATATTACACAGCTCTGTACAGACATTCTCATCACTTATATATTACTGACATATTCCACAGCTCTGTACAGACATTCCCATCACTTCTATATCACTGACATATTCCACAGCCCTGTACAGACATTCTCATCACTTCTATATCACTGACATATTCCACAGCTCTGTACAGACATTCTCATCACTTATATATTACTGACATATTCCACAGCTCTGTACAGACATTCTCATCACTTCTATATCACTGACATATTCCACAGCGCTGTACAGACATTCTCATCACTTCTATATCACTGACATATTCCACAGCGCTGTACAGACATTCTCATCACTTCTATATCACTGACATATTCCACAGCGCTGTACAGACATTCTCATCACTTATATATCACTGACATATTCCACAGCACTGTACAGACATTCTCATCACTTCTATATCACTGACATATTCCACAGCTCTGTACAGACATTCTCATCACTTATATATCACTGACATATTACACAGCTCTGTACAGACATTCTCATCACTTATATATTACTGACATATTCCACAGCTCTGTACAGACATTCCCATCACTTCTATATCACTGACATATTCCACAGCCCTGTACAGACATTCTCATGACTTCTATATCACTGACATATTCCACAGCCCTGTACAGACATTCTCATCACTTCTATATCACTGACATATTCCACAGCCCTGTACAGACATTCTCATGACTTCTATATCACTGACATATTCCACAGCCCTGTACAGACATTCTCATCACTTCTATATCACTGACATATTCCACAGCTCTGTACAGACATTCTCATCACTTATATATCACTGACATATTCCACAGCCCTGTACAGACATTCTCATCACTTCTATATCACTGACATATTCCACAGCTCTGTACAGACATTCTCATCACTTATATATTACTGACATATTCCACAGCTCTGTACAGACATTCTCATCACTTCTATATCACTGACATATTCCACAGCTCTGTACAGACATTCTCATCACTTCTATATCACTGACATATTCCACAGCTCTGTACAGACATTCTCATCACTTCTATATCACTGACATATTCCACAGCTCTGTACAGACATTCTCATCACTTCTATATCACTGACATATTCCACAGCTCTGTACAGACATTCTCATCACTTCTATATCACTGACATATTCCACAGCACTTAGTGGTATAGTGATTTATCCTGCATGTAGAGATCACAGGTTCAAATCTCAGAGAAGTGCATTAGATTTCTATATTTTTTCTCTCATTCAAAACCATGTTAAAATGCTATATATAATAATATATTAATGACAGACTTTTCTTATAGGATAAATGTGGAAGAAAAAAAAATATCTGAAGAAAAAAAAATTGACGTTTTTCACAAGATTCAAACCTGACATCTCTACATACAAAACAGTTGACTACCAGGCTATAGCATCACCACAAAGAGCTGCATTGTCTTTCCTATACTTATAAGATAACACATATCACTGGTGTCTGTATAATCATATATTGTGTCTGTGAATAAAGCAGTGATATGTAGATGAGCTTTCTGATCAGATCTCAGTGTGGTGAAGCTATAGTACATAGAGTATATGATATGTAGATGATAGGACACAGCTGTCCTCAGGATGTCTTTCCTATACTTATAAGATAACACATATCACTGGTGTCTGTATAATCATATATTGTATCTGTGAATAAAGCAGTGATATGTAGATGAGCTTTCTGAGCAGATATCAGTGTGGTGAAGCTATAGTACATAGAGTATATGATATGTAGATGCTAGGACACAGCTGTCCTCAGGATGTCTTTCCTATACTGATAAGATATCACATATTACTGGTGTCTGTATAATCATATATTGTGTCTGTGAATAAAGCAGTGATATGTAGATGAGCTTTCTGATCAGATCTCAGTGTGGTGAAGCTATAGTACATAGAGTATATGATATGTAGATGATAGGACACAGCTGTCCTCAGGATGTCTTTCCTATACTTATAAGATAACACATATCACTGGTGTCTGTATAATCATATATTGTGTCTGTGAATAAAGCAGTGATATGTAGATGAGCTTTCTGAGCAGATATCAGTGTGGTGAAGCTATAGTACATAGAGTATATGATATGTAGATGATAGGACACAGCTGTCCTCAGGATGTCTTTCCTATACTTATAAGATAACACATATCACTGGTGTCTGTATAATCATATATTGTGTCTGTGAATAAAGCAGTGATATGTAGATGAGCTTTCTGAGCAGATATCAGTGTGGTGAAGCTATAGTACATAGAGTATATGATATGTAGATGCTAGGACACAGCTGTCCTCAGGATGTCTTTTCTATACTGATAAGATATCACATATTACTGGTGTCTGTATAATCATATATTGTGTCTGTGAATAAAGCAGTGATAAGTAGATGAGCTTTCTGAGCAGATCTCAGTGTGGTGAAGCTATAGTACATGGAGTATATGATATGTAGATGCTAGGACACAGCTCTGCCCTCAGCCTGATGTCTAGTCCTGTCAATCAATAGGAGGAGGGAGTGTACATAGCACAGGGGGTGTTACACAGCAGTGCTCGGTATATTCAGTCCCGCCTCCGAGTGCTCATTTGCATATGAATAAAACCACATATATCTGCAGCCATTTATCGTACAGTCTTAATCAGCATGATGGGCCCTACCAGGCAGTATCTCTGGTTTAATAGGGTTGATCCTGGAGACAGAGCCTCTGTAAGGACCAGGCCAAATTTTGGAAATCTGACATGTCACTTTATATGGTAATATCTTTGGAACGCTTTTACTTATCTAGGCCGTTCTGAGATTGTCAATAGTTACGGAAAACGGATATTACTTCTACCCAGCGCCACAGAGGTCTCAGTCCAGGCAGGTCCTACGCTAAACCTACCTATGCGGTTGTGCAGCTATGGTTAGGTAAATTTGAGTCAACATAAATGACATTAAAAAAAAAAAAAAAAATAATTGGGAAAAATTAGCAATTCTCTACATTTTAATTTCTCTGCTTTTAAGGCAGATAGTGATACCTCAAAATATTTATTACATTTCCCATGTCTACTTGATGTTGGCCTCATTTTGTAAATGTTTTTTTATTTTTTTGGACAGTAGATGCTTAGAATTTTAGAAGCAATTTCCAAAAACAACTTTAAGGACCAGTTCAGTCCTGAAGTCACTTTGCGAGGCTTACATAGTAGAAACCGCCATAAATAACCCCATTTTAGAAACTGCTCCCTTCAAGTTATTCAAAATGGATTTTATAAACTTTGTTAACCCTTTATGTGTTCCACAAGAATTAAAGGAAAATGGAGGTGAGATTTCTAAGTTCAGTGTGAGGGGCCCGGACGTATGGGGGCTATTTCCAGCCTACGACGACCCCTTTCATCTTCCCCCATCCCCCTCTAGCTCCGTCTTCCCCTTAATCCGACATGCCTGGAGTTCCAGGAGTTTGGCAGACGTTGCAGACATCCTCGTCTCCTGCCCGGAGGCCTCCAGTGATACCGCCATTGGCTCATAACGAAGCAATTTTACCCGATTTATAAAAGTTCCCCCAAGGTTCATTCTTCTTGTTTTCCACCTGGTCGAGGGCTTTCGGATGGGGCGGGCCGATCCCTCTCCTAGGGCAACAGTCAGCCTAGAACACTCTCTAGGGATACGGCCGCCTTGATCAGGGTGCAGCAGATCACAAATGATCTTCTTACAATCAGTAACCTCCGGCCACTCCAGCTGTGGTAAAACTACAACTCCCAGCATGCACAGACTGCCTACAGGAAGGCATTGTGGGAATTGTAGTTTTACAACAGTTGTCCATCCCTGGTCTCTGACGTCTAACCTCCGACACTACAGCTCCCGAGATTAACACGTGCTTGGCTGTTCTCAGAAGTCCATAGCAATTAATGGAGCATGCTGAGAGTTGTAGTTACACCATCCCTGGTCTATGTGATTCCACAAAATTCCTTTCTCCATTAAAAATAATTATTTGTTGAGCTTTAACCCTAAGGAGTCCCTTGTTAATATTCCATATGTTAAGATGTGAGGAGTGGTGAGTACATGTAGTACTGAGGGCCGTGCCTCCGCTGTCCAGGGACTCGCCCAGGATTATTACGTCTTCTGGGTCATCTCCTGCTGAGGGAACAGGTAAGGAGTAGAGACGCGTGTAGAAAAGAGACGCTGCCTTTATTGGAATTCGGCTTCACAAAACGATATTACCGCATAATGATTGATGGAAACCATCAGACATTGGAGGAGTCCGGCTGTGCGCAAGCAAAAGAGCGGGGACTGGGACAGAAGCGATGCAGAGCGGCCGCTCCTGGACAGCCTCCAATAAAAAGATACAAAAAGCCAGCGAGGCCTTCCCATGACCGGTCACAGGACGCTGGAGAGAAATAAGGACAACCACGGCGCGAGACGCTTCAGCCTCTTCTCCGGACCTCCTCCTCTACGACATCACCCCGAACACTGGGTTGTGGCGGCAGATGCTGGGCCCGATCTCCTCATAGTCCTTTTTCGTGTGGCAAACCTGGTAAAACTCCGGCTGAAGGAAGAAGAAAAGAGGCAATGATCGATCTGCAGGATGGAGCGCTCCGACGCTACACGTGACTGAAAGTGCCACATCCCCAGTGCCGCGGAAAGGGGCAAAACTGTCACATCAGCTGCTGCGGACCGCCAACATTTATTGTGAGGACTTACCTGACCGTACAGGGTGGTCCCCGAGCCTCAGGACTTCATTACAGAAACATCTCCCCGGAGAGGAGCCCCACCCCCATCACAGCGGACAATGGCTGAGGACTAACCTGACCGTACAGGGTGGTCCCCGAGCCTCAGGACTCCATTACAGAAACATCTCCCCGGAGAGGAGCCCCACCCCCATCACAGCGGACAATGGCTGAGGACTAACCTGACCGTACAGGGTGGTCCCCGAGCCTCAGGACTTCATTACAGAGACTTCTCCTCGGAGAGGAGCCCCACCCCCATCACAGCGGACAATGGCTGAGGACTAACCTGACCGTACAGGGTGGTCCCCGAGCCTCAGGACTCCATTACAGAAACATCTCCCTGGAGAGGAGCCCCACCCCCATCACAGCGGACAATGGCTGAGGACTAACCTGACCGTACAGGGTGGTCCCCGAGCCTCAGGACTCCATTACAGAAACATCTCCCCGGAGAGGAGCCCCACCCCCATCACAGCGGACAATGGCTGAGGACTAACCTGACCGTACAGGGTGGTCCCCGAGCCTCAGGACTTCATTACAGAGACTTCTCCCCGGAGAGGAGCCCCACCCCCATCACAGCGGACAATGGCTGAGGACTAATCTGACCGTACAGGGTGGTCCCCGAGCCTCAGGACTCCATTACAGAAACATCTCCCCGGAGAGGAGCCCCACCCCCATCACAGCGGACAATGGCTGAGGACTAACCTGACCGTACAGGGTGGTCCCCGAGCCTCAGGACTCCATTACAGAAACATCTCCCCGGAGAGGAGCCCCACCCCCATCACAGCGGACAATGGCTGAGGACTAACCTGACCGTACAGGGTGGTCCCCGAGCCTCAGGACTCCATTACAGAGACTTCTCCCCGGAGAGGAGCCCCACCCCCATCACAGCGGACAATGGCTGAGGACTTACCGTGGACGCCAGCATGGAGCCTCCGAACCAGACGGCGTAGCGCTGCATGTGGTGAGTGATCACCTGAACGTCAATCGGCTTCGGCTGAAGAAAAATACATAAATAAATATGATGAGAAACGCGACAGTGCCCGCCCCCGACTGAAGGCGAATCATTAACCCCTGACACAAATAACACGGACCCCGTCTCGTTAGGACGCACCCTCCACCCTCTTTACAGATTTCATTCAAGGTGGAGGCTGAACATTTAACCCCCCAATCCGCCATGTTTCCACTTTACGCCATTCAGCCTCCAGGACTAACGGCTTTATTTTCCAGCCCCGTCACAGACGCCATTTTAGGATTTATTTTCAATATTTTTAACTTTGCATTTTATCTTTTCGGGGGTGGGGCAGTTGGGGGTCAGGATTGGAAACCACTGAGGGTTAAAGGGTTCTGCCATGACTAATGTAAAACATTAAAATCAGACATCACATAGAAGACAAAGCTAGAACCAGCCCCGGACCTCGCACGCCTCCTGAGATCTGCTCATTTATATCAACCTGAGAGCTCAAGGGGCGTGTCTTCTCTGCTGCACCTCAGGGGGTGTGTCCATGCTCTGCCTATCACAGCCCAAGAGGCAGTAGAAGGATGAAACTGAGCATGTGCGGCCTTCTCAGTGAGCAGGACAAAGCAATAAAAACAAGCAGCAGCTGGCGCTGTACGGGTAGATTTTATTAGACTACATTATTAATCTACTACAATGTGAGAAGGAACAGGTCACTGTACAGAAGACTGGAGATCAGTCCTGAACCAGGAATATCTAAGAGAACACAGCACTGCTAACTGTGACCATAATAATTCTAAGATGTCTAACACTGGAGACACTGACCTTATATCTACTACAATGTGAGGAGGAACAGATCACTGTACAGAAGACTGGAGATCAGTCCTGAACCAGGAATATCTAAGAGAACACAGCACTGCTAACTGTGACCATAATAATTGTAAGATGTCTAACACCGGAGACACTGACCTTATATCTACTACAATGTGAGAAGGAACAGGTCACTGTACAGAAGACTGGAGATCAGTCCTGAACCAGGAATATCTAAGAGAACACAGCACTGCTAACTGTGACCATAATAATTGTAAGATGTCTAACACTGGAGACACTGACCTTATATCTACTACAATGTGAGGAGGAACAGATCACTGTACAGAAGACTGGAGATCAGTCCTGAACCAGGAATATCTAAGAGAACACAGCACAAAGCCATGTTGGGAGTAGGCAATGGCAAAGACAACGGAGGAGTTGGAGAAGACGGAGGAGTTGGAGAAGACGGAGGAGTTGGAGAAGACGGAGGAGTTGGAGAAGACGACAGAGGAGGCGATGGAGGAGAAGAAGATGGCCGCACCACTCACCCACCAGTCCTGGACCGGCCCGAGATGTTCTCAGAGTCCAGCAGACAATCCTCAGACACATCTCGGTCCTAATGGAGTCCGGCCAAGGCTCCACACATCAGTGTTAAAGGGACAGCCGCCTCCGCACAGTGGGCACCATGGAAAGCATTTCGGGTGACAATCCACCCACCATATTCCGCCAGAAACGTTCATTGTTTCCATAAATGAAATCTCGTCATTGGACGGAGACCCTGTCCCCAAATGACGCCCCCCCCCCAATGACAGAGGTGCGGTTAATTCCCAGAAGACTCAGCAGAACGGCAGGAGATGTGTGCGGAGAAGCAGTGCTCAGAGGTTTCTCAGAACACTTCATGTTGTCTGCACTCGATCTGCGGCGTCTGAACACGGCCTAAAGGTCCTTTTACACGGGCCGATTATCGGCCGAAAAAGCGTTCCTAGGAACGCTAGGGCCGATAATCGGCCCGTGTAAAAGTGGCCCTAATCAGCCGACGAACGAGCAAAACGCTCGTTCGTCGGCTGATTGGATCTTTTGTAAAAACCAAAAGATCCGATCTGTCGGGCGCACATCGCCCTGTGTAAACAGGCGATGTGCGCCTGACAGCATGGAGCTTCCAGGCCGCACGAGCGATACAGCGATCACTCGTGCGGCCCGGCGCTCGATTCATCGGGCCGTGTAAAGGCTCCCTGAACGAGCGCCGATGTCGCTGATCGGCGCTCGTTCAGGGAGACTTTATCGGCCCGTGTAAAAGGGCCTTAAGACTCGGCTCACCTTCAGACGACCTCCACTCAGCTCCTCGCTCAGCTTCAGCCTGGCATCAACCGTTCTCTTCAAATCTCTCTGCAAGCGCCGACCAAAGTCCCTAAACATGGTGGAGCCCCCGGAGAGGACGATGTTCTGTGCAGAGAAGAGCAGAGCGGTCAGTATCACCCCCCAGGGTCCTCACACCGGACGGCAGCAGTCGGCTCACCTTGTACAGGGGGCGGCGGACATCGATGGGGCAGTTCTGAATCACTTCATCCACAACCTCTGAGATCGGCTGAGTGAAGTCTGGATTAGCAAACTACAAGGAGACAGAGGATTAGTAGAGAAGAGCGGGCGACGCCGTGTGTCCTGGAGAAATCCCACCCACCTCAGGGTGGAAGAAGATCTCCGGCCCCAGGAACCTCTCGTAGCCAACGTCGATGCAGAACTCCTTCTTGGACACGGCGTTCACCCCGCTGTACTGCTTGATCCACTTGGCGCTGTCCGTGTCATATTTACTGAACTCCTTCACCAGATCCGGACAGACGTAACTGAAACGTTCCTGAAAGAAACGGAGAAGATGACGGGCGAGAACGTCTGGGGGGGGGGGCGGGGGGGAGCGAAAAGTACGTCGGGGAAAGGGGGGGGTAGAGCAAAAAATAAAAACAAGAGAAATGAGCAAAAGATGGAGAAATATACAAATATGAGAGAGAGCGAGGGGGGGGGGGGGGGGGGGGGAGAGCGAGCGAGAGCGAGGGGGAGAGAGCGAGAGAGCGCGAGGGGGGGGGGAGAGCGAGAGCGAGGGGGGGGGGGGAGAGCGAGCGAGAGCGAGGGGGAGAGAGCGAGAGAGAGCGAGGGGGGGGAGAGAGCGAGAGAGAGCGAGGGGGGGGAGAGAGCGAGCGAGAGCGAGGGGGGGAGAGAGCGAGCGAGAGCGAGGGGGGGAGAGAGAGAGCGCGAGGGGGGGGAGAGCGAGAGAGCGCGAGGGGGGAGAGCGAGAGAGAGCGAGGGGGGGAGAGGCGAGAGAGAGCGAGGGGGGGGGAGAGCGAGAGAGAGCGAGGGGGGGGGGGAGAGCGAGAGAGAGCGAGGGGGGGGGGGAGAGCGAGAGAGAGCGAGGGGGGGGGGGAGAGCGAGAGAGAGCGAGGGGGGGGGGGGAGAGCGAGAGAGAGCGAGGGGGGGGGGGAGAGCGAGAGAGAGCGAGGGGGGGAGAGAGCGAGGGGGGGAGAGAGCGAGAGAGCGAGGGGGGGAGAGAGCGAGCGAGAGGGGGGGGAGAGCGAGGGGGGAGAGAGAGCGAGGGGGGGAGAGAGCGAGGGGGAGAGAGCGGAGGGGGGGGAGAGAGCGAGGGGGGGAGAGAGCGAGGGGGTGAGAGAGCGAGGGGGCGAGGGGGGGGAGAGAGCGAGGGGGAGAAGGGGGGGAGAGAGCGAGGGGGAGAGAGAGCGAGGGGGGGAGGGGGGGGAGAGAGCGAGGGGGGGGGCGAGGAGAGGGAGGGGGGAGAGCGAGAGAGAGCGAGAAGAGCGAGGGAGCGAGGGGGGAGAGAGCGAGGGGGGGAGCGAGGGGGGGGAGAGAGAGCGAGGGCGGGGGAGAGAGGGAGGGGGGAAGAGAGCGAGCGGAGGAGGGGGGGGGAGAGCGAGAGAGAGGAGGGGGGAGAGAGGAAGAGAGCGAGGAGCGAGGGGGGGGAGAGCGAGAGAGAGCGAGGGGAGCGAGGAGAGCGAGAGAGAGCGAGGGGGGGGGGAGAGCGAGAGAGAGCGAGGGGGGAGAGCGAGGGGGGGGAGAGCGAGAGAGAGTGAGGGGGAGAGCGGAGAGCGAGCGAGAGGGGGGGGAGCGAGAGGAGCGAGGGGGGGGGAGAGAGAGAGAGCGAGGGGGGAGAGCGAGAGAGAGCGAGGGGGGGAGAGCGAGAGAGAGCGAGGGGGGAGAGCGAGAGAGAGCGAGGGGGGGGAGAGAGCGAGGGGGGGAGAGAGCGAGGGGGGGAGGAGAGCGAGGGGGAGGAGAGCGAGGGGGGAGAGAGAGGGGGGGAAGAGCGAGGGGGGGGGAGAGAGCGAGGAGGAGGAGGAGGAGGAGAGGGGGGGAGAGAGAGCGAGGGGGGAGAGAGCGAGGGGGGAAGCGAGGGGGGGAGAGAGCGAGGGGGGGAGAGAGCGAGGGGGGAGAGAGCGAGGAGAGAGCGAGGGGGGGAGAGCGAGGGGGGGAGAGAGCGAGGGGGGAGAGAGCGAGGGCGAAGAGAGCGGGGAGAGAGCGAGGGGGGGGGGCGAGGAGACGAGGGGGGGGAGAGCGAGAGCGAGGGGAGAGAGGGGGAAGAGAGCGAGAGAGAGCGAGAGGGGGAGGGGAGAGAGACGAGGGGGAGGGGGGGGGAGGAGAGCGAGGGGGAGAGCGAGCGAGGGGGGAGAGGGAAGAGAGCGAGGGGGGGAGAGCGAAGAGGGAGAAGCGAGAGAGAGCGAGGGGGGGAAGAGAGCGAGAGAGAGGGGGGAGAGAGCGAGCGAGACGGGGGGAGCGAGGGAAGCGAGGGGGGAAGAGAGCGAGAGAGACGAAGAGGGAAGAGAGGCGAGAGAGAGGGGGGAAGAGAGCGAGAGAGAGCGAGGGGGAAGAGAGAGAGAGAGCGAGAGAGAGCGCGAGGGGGGAAGAGAGCGAGAGAGAGCGAGAGAGGGGGGAAGAGAGCGAGAGAGAGCGAGGGGGGGAAGAGAGCGAGAGAGAGCGAGGGGGAAGAGAGCGAGAAGAGCCGAGGGGGGAAGAGAGCGAGAGAGAGGGGGAGGGGAAGAGAGCGAGAGAGAGCGAGGGGGGAGAGCGAGAAGAGAGAGGGGAGAGAGAGCGAGAGAGAGCGAGGGGAGAGGAGAGAGAGCGAGAGAGAGCGAGGGGGAGAGAGAGCGAGAGAGAGCGAGGGGGAGAGCGAGAGAGAGCGAGGGGGAAGAGAGCGAGAGAGAGCGAGGGGGAGAAGAGAGCGAAGAGAGAGCGAGGGGGAAGAGAGCGAGAGAGCGAGGGAGGGGGGGAAGAGAGCGAGAGAGAGCGAGGGGGAAGAGAGCGAGAGAGAGCGAGGGGGGGAAGAGAGCGAGAGAGAGGGGGGGAAGAGAGAGAGCGAGAGAGCGAGGGGGGGAAGAGAGCGAGAGAGAGCGAGGGGGGAAGAGAGCGAGAGAGAGCGAGGGGGGAAGAGAGCGAGAGAGAGAGCGAGGGGGGAAGAGAGCGAGAGAGAGCGAGGGGGGGAGAGAGCCGAGAGAGAGCGAGGGGGGAAGAGAGCGAGAGAGAGCGAGGGGGGAAGAGAGCGAGAGAGAGCGAGGGGGGAAGAGAGCGAGAGAGAGCGAGGGGGGAAGAGAGCGAGAGAGAGCGAGGGGGGAAGAGAGCGAGGAGACGAGAGCGAGGGGGGGAAGAGAGCGAGAGAGAGCGAGGGGGGAAGAGAGCGAGAGAGAGCGAGGGGGGGAAGAGAGCGAGAGAGAGCGAGGGGGAAGAGAGCGAGAGAGGAGCGAGGGGGGAAGAGAGCGAGAGAGAGCGAGGGGGGGAAGAGAGCGAGAGAGAGCGAGGGGGGAAGAGAGCGAAGAGAGAGCGAGGGGGGGAAGAGAGCGAGAGAGAGCGAGGGGGGAAGAGAGCGAGAGAGAGCGAGGGGGGGAAGAGAGCAGAGAGAGGCGAGGGGGGGAAGAGAGCGAGAGAGAGCGAGGGGGGAAGAGAGCGAGAGAGAGCGAGAGAGCGAGAGGGAGGGAAGAGAGCGAGAGAGCGAGGGGGGGAGAGAGCGACGAGAGAGGGAAGAGAGCGAGAGAGAGCGAGGGGGGAAGAGAGCGAGAGAGAGCGAGGGAAGAGCGAGGGGGGAAGAGAGCGAGAGAGAGCGAGGGGGGGAAGAGAGCGAGAGAGAGCGAGAGGGGAGAAGAAGAGCGAGAGAGAGCGAGGGGGAGAGAGAGAGAGCGAGGGGGAGAGAGCGAGAGAGAGCGAGGGGGGAAAGAGCGAGCGAGAGAGAGAGCGAGGGGGGGAAAGAGAGCGAGAGAGAGCGAGGGGGAAGAAGAGCGAGAGAGAGCGAGGGGGGAAGAGACGAGAGAGAGCGAGGGGAGGGGAAGAGAGCGAGGAGAGCGAGGGGAAGAGAGCGGAGAGAGCGAGCGAGAGGGAGCGAGAGAGAGCGAGAGAGAGCGAGGGAGGGGAAGAGAGCGAGCGAGAGAGAGCGAGGGGGGAAGAGAGCGAGGAGAGCGAGGGAAGGAGAGAGAGCGAGAGAGAGCGCGAGGGGGAAGAGAGCGAGAGAGCGAGAGCGAGGGGGGAAGAGAGCGAGAGAGAGAGCGAGAGGGGGGGAAGAGAGCGAGAGAGAGCGAGGAGGGGGGAAGAGAGCGAGCGAGAGAGCGAGGGGGAGAGGAGAGAGAGCGAGGGGGGGAAGAGAGCGAGAGAGAGCGAGGGGGGGAAGAGAGCGAGAGAGAGAGCGAGGGGGGGAAGAGAGCGAGAGAGAGCGAGGAGAGCGAGAGAGAGCGAGGGGGAAGAGAGCGAGAGAGAGCGAGGGGGAAGAGAGCGAGAGAGAGCGAGGGGGGAGAGAGAGCGAGAGAGAGCGAGGGGGGAAGAGAGCGAGAGAGCGAGGAGAGCGAGAGAGAGCGAGGGGGGAGAGAGCGAGAGAGAGCGAGGGGGAAGAGAGCGAGAGAGAGCGAGGGAAGAGAGCGAGAGAGCGAGCGGGGGGGAAGAGAGCGAGAGAGAGCGAGGGGGGAAGAGAGCGAGAGAGAGCGAGGGGGGAAGAGAGCGAAGAGAGAGCGATGGGGGGGAAGAGAGCGGACGAGAGACGAGGGGGGGAAGAGAGCGAGAGAGAGCGAGGGGGGGAAGAGAGCGAGAGAGAGCGAGGGGGGGGAAGAGAGCGAGAGAGAGCGAGGGGGGGAAGAGAGCGAGAGAGAGCGAGGGGGGAAGAGAGCGAGAGAGAGCGAGGGGGGAAGAGAGCGAGAGAGAGCGAGGGGGGAAGAGAGCGAGAGAGAGCGAGGGGGGGAAGAGAGCGAGAGAGAGCGAGGGGGGAAGAGAGCGAGAGAGAGCGAGGGGGGAAGAAGCGAGAAGAGCGAGGGGGGGAAGAGAGCGAGAGAGAGCGAGGGGGGGGAAGAGACACACTGCCTGCAGATTACACAGTGACAGGTTCTCTTTATATATAATCTGCTCAGCTCCTCCTGCTCTATAACACACTGCCTGCAGATTACATGGTGACAGGTTCTTTATATATAATCTGCTCAGCTCCTCCTGCTCTATAACACACTGCCTGCAGATTACATGGTGACAGGTTCTTTATATATAATCTGCTCAGCTCCTCCTGCTCTATAACACTCTGCCTGCAGATTACACGGTGACAGTCTCTTTATATATATTCTGCTCAGCTCCTCCTGCTTCTATAACACACTGCCTGCAGATTACATGTGATAGGTTCTCTTTATATATAATCTGCTCAGCTCCTCCTGCTCTATAACACACTGCCTGCAGATTACACGGTGACAGGTTCTCTTTATATATAATCTGCTCAGCTCCTCCTGCTCTATAACACACTGCCTGCAGATTACATGGTGACAGTTCTTTTATATATAATTGCTCAGCTCCTCCTGCTCTATAACACACTGCCTGCAGATTACACGGTGACAGGTTCTCTTTATATATAATCTGCTCAGCTCCTCCTGCTCTATAACACACTGCCTGCAAGATTACATGGTGACAGGTTCTTTATATATAATCTGCTCCGCTCCTCCTGTTCTATAACACACTGCCTGCAGATTACATGGTGACAGGTTCTCTTTATATATAATCTGCTCAGCTCCTCCTGCTCTATAACACACTGCCTGCAGATTACACAGTGAACAGGTTCTCTTTATATATAATCTGCTCAGCTCCTCCTGCTCTATAACACACTGCCTGCAGATTACATGGTGACAGGTTCTCTTTATATATAATCTGCTCAGCTCCTCCTGCTCTATAACACACTGCCTGCAGATTACATGGTGACAGGTTCTTTATATATAATAATCTGCTCAGCTCCTCCTGTCCTCTATAACACACTGCCTGCAGATTACATGGTGACAGGTTCTCTTTATATATAATCTGCTCAGCTCCTCCTGCTCTATAACACACTGCCTGCAGATTACATGGTGACAGGTTCTCTTTATATATAATCTGCTCAGCTCCTCCTGCTCTATAACACACTGCCTGCAGATTACATGGTGACAGGTTCTCTTTATATATAATCTGCTCAGCTCCTCCTGCTCTATAACACACTGCCTGCAGATTACATGGGACAGGTTCTCTTTATATATAATCTGCTCAGCTCCTCCTGCTCTATAACACACTGCCTGCAGATTACATGGTGACAGGTTCTCTTTATATATAATCTGCTCAGCTCCTCCTGCTCTATAACACACTGCCTGCAGATTACATGGTGACAGGTTCTCTTATATATAATCTGCTCAGCTCTCCTGCTCTATAACACACGGCCTGCAGATTACATGGTGACAGGTTCTCTTTATATATAATCTGCTCAGCTCCTCCTGCTCTATAACACACTGCCTGCAGATTACATGGTGACAGGTTCTCTTTATATATAATCTGCTCAGCTCCTTCTGCTCTATAACACACTGCCTGCAGATTACATGGTGACAGTTCTTCTTTATATATAATCTGCTCAGCTCCTCCTGCTCTATAACACACTGCCTGCAGATTACATGGGACAGGTTCTCTTTATATATAATCTGCTCAGCTCCTCCTGCTCTATAACACACTGCCTGCAGATTACATGGTGACAGGTTCTCTTTATATATAATCTGCTCAGCTCCTCCTGCTCTATAACACACTGCCTGCAGATTACACGGTGACAGGTTCTCTTTATTATATAATCTGCTCAGCTCCTCCTGCTCTATAACACACTGCCTGCAGATTACATGGAGGCAGGTTCTCTTTATATATAATCTGCTCAGCTCCTCCTGCTCTATAACACACTGCCTGCAGATTACATGGTGACAGGTTCTCTTTATATATAATCTGCTCAGCTCCTCCTGCTCTATAACACACTGCCTGCAGATTACACGGTGACAGGTTCTCTTTATATATAATCTGCTCAGCTCCTCCTGCTCTATAACACACTGCCTGCAGATTACATGGTGACAGGTTCTCTGTATATATAATCTGCTCAGCTCCTCCTGCTCTATAACACACTGCCTGCAGACAGGTGACAGGATTATCCATGATGTGCTCAGCTCCTCCTGCTCTATCCCCTGTAAGCAGTAGGCGGTCCTCTTGTGTGGTGACGCCCCCGGGTCTATCAGTACAGTTCCTCCTGTCAGGAGCAGAGCGCTTCCCCTGGGGCGGTGGGATCAGTGATGTCATAGGTGGGAGGCGGCCCAGAAGAATAGTAACGTAGTCCTGACAACCTGCACCATCCTGCTCAGTGCGCACACAGTAGTGTCAGTGCCCTGTACTCTGGGGGCCCGGCCTCTGCTCGCCCGTTACACCACCCGCGGGGCACAGCTCCTCCTACCTTCACGGCTTTGGCGGTTTCCAGGGACTGCTCCGGGGGAATCCCCACCTCCCGGTCTCGGAGGAGCTGCTGGATGAAGTAGGTGATGTCACGGCCGGCGATGGGGATGTGCTTAATGCAGCTCCCGATGACGTAGCCTTCAGCCTGCGGGAAACAATGGAGAGAAGAACATCAGGAAGAAAGAAGTATGTGCCCCCCTCAACAGAGGAGGTATGGAGGGGCAAGAAGAGGAAGCACGGCCTCCGACAACCCACCGACTACAGTACTAAGGGGGAAACCCTCCGACAACCCACCGACTACAGTACTAAGGGGGAAACCCTCCGACAACCCACCGACTACAGTACTAAGGGGGAACCTCCGACAACCCACCCACCACAGTACTAAGGGGGGGAACCCTCCGACAACCCACCCACCACAGTACTATGGGGGGAACCCTCCGACAACCCACCGACTACAGTACTAAGGGGGAACCCTCCGACAACCCACCCACCACAGTACTAAGGGGGGAACCTCCGACAACCCACCCACCACAGTACTAAGGGGGGAACCTCCGACAACCCCACCGACTACAGTACTAAGGGGGAACCTCCGACAACCCACCCACCACAGTACTATGGGGGAACCTCCGACAACCCACCCACCACAGTACTATGGGGGGAACCTCCGACAACCCACCGACTACAGTACTAAGGGGGAACCTCCGACAACCCACCGACTACAGTACTAAGGGGGAAACCCTCCGACAACCCACCCACCACAGT
The DNA here is from genome assembly GCA_900303285.1 of Rhinella marina. Lineage (NCBI taxonomy): Eukaryota > Metazoa > Chordata > Amphibia > Anura > Bufonidae > Rhinella > Rhinella marina. The sequence goes on from ONZH01015166.1 coordinate 38,042, forward strand.
ACTAAGGGGGGAACCCTCCGACAACCCACCCACCACAAGTACTAAGGGGGGAACCCTCCGACAACCCACCGACTACAGTACTAAGGGGGGAACCTCCGACAACCCACCCACCACAGTACTAAGGGGGGAACCCTCCGACAAGCCCACCGACTACAGTACTAAGGGGGGGAACCTCCGACAACCCACCCACCACAGTACTAAGGGGGGAACCTCCGACAACCCACCCACCACAGTACTAAGGGGGGAACCTCCGACAACCCACCCACCACAGTACTAAGGGGGAACCTCCGACAACCCACCCACCACAGTACTAAGGGGGAACCTCCGACAACCCACCCACCACAGTACTAAGGGGGAACCTCCGACAACCCACCCACCACAGTACTAAGGGGGAACCTCCGACAACCCACCCACCACAGTACTAAGGGGGAACCTCCGACAACCCACCCACCACAGTACTAAGGGGGAACCTCCGACAACCCACCCACCACAGTACTAAGGGGGGAACCTCCGACAACCCACCGACTACAGTACTAAGGGGGAACCTCCGACAACCCACCCACCACAGTACTAAGGGGGGAACCTCCGACAACCCACCGACTACAGTACTATGGGGGAACCCTCCGACAACCCACCCACCACAGTACTAAGGGGGGAACCTCCGACAACCCACCCACCACAGTACTAAGGGGGGAACCTCCGACAACCCACCCACCACAGTACTAAGGGGGAACCTCCGACAACCCACCGACTACAGTACTAAGGGGGAACCTCCGACAACCCACCCACCACAGTACTAAGGGGGAACCTCCGACAACCCACCGACTACAGTACTATGGGGGAACCCTCCGACAACCCACCCACCACAGTACTATGGGGGGAACCTCCGACAACCCACCCACCACAGTACTAAGGGGGGAACCCTCCGACAACCCACCCACCACAGTACTATGGGGGAACCTCCGACAACCCACCCACCACAGTACTAAGGGGGGAACCCTCCGACAACCCACCCACCACAGTACTAAGGGGGGAACCTCCGACAACCCACCCACCACAGTACTATGGGGGGAACCTCCGACAACCCACCCACCACAGTACTATGGGGGGAACCGCTGACAACCCACCCACCACAGTCTGCAGTACTGGTGGGGCCCCTTTGACATCATCCTAGACCCCAGGGGCCCAGTCATTTATATCCTGGGGGCGGAGTCGTGTCCAGCGGGTTCCCGTCTACTCACCACCGGGATGACATGAGTGACGCCATCACCGCTATCTATCACCGTGCCGGTCAGAGTGCGCTCACCGACCTGTCTGGACGTCCAGGAAGCAGCCAAAGCCAGAACCGCCTGGAAGGAGAGGAGAATGGACCGAGGTTCTGTACAGAATCCGACAAATACCCGGCCCGGGGGAGGGGCTCACCTGAACCGCGATGTACAAGCCGGGGACATTGAAGGACTCGAACATGATCTCCGCGGTGTACTCCCTGTTCTCCGGAGTGTTCAGCGGGGGCTCAGTCTGCGGAGGGAAGAGGGCGAGTCAGCGGGAGGGAAGAGGGCGAGTCAGCGGGAGGGAAGAGGGCGAGTCAGCGGGAGGGGGAGGGAAGAGGGCGAGTCAGCGGGAGGGAAGAGGGCGAGTCAGCGGGAGGGAAGAGGGCGAGTCAGCGGGAGGGAAGAGGGCGAGTCAGCGGGAGGGAAGAGGGCGAGTCAGCGGGAGGTGGAGGGAAGAGGCGAGTCGGCGGGAAGAGGGCGAGTCAGGGGAGGGGGAGGGAAGAGGGCGAGTCAGCGGGAGGGGGAGGGAAGAGGGCGAGTCAGCGGGAGGTGGAGGGAAGAGGGCGAGTCGGCGGGAAGAGGGCGAGTCAGGGGAGGGGGAGGGAAGAGGGCGAGTCAGCGGGAGGGAAGAGGGCGAGTCAGCGGGAGGGGGAGGGAAGAGGGCGAGTCAGCGGGAGGTGGAGGGAAGAGGGCGAGTCGGCGGGAAGAGGGCGAGTCAGGGGAGGGGGAGGGAAGAGGGCGAGTCAGGGGAGGGAAGAGGGCGAGTCAGGGGAGGGAAGAGGGCGAGTCAGGGGAGGGAAGAGGGCGAGTCAGGGGAGGGAAGAGGGCGAGTCAGCCGCCCGCACCGCACAGCACAGCAGACCGCTGGCCCGCACCACACAGCACAGCAGACCGCTGGCCCGCACCACACAGCACAGCAGACCGCTGGCCCGCACCACACAGCACAGCAGACGCTGGCCCGCACCACACAGCACAGCAGACCGCTGGCCCGCACCACCACAGCACAGCAGACCGCTGGCCCGCACCACACAGCACAGCAGACCGCTGGCCCGCACCACACAGCCACAGCAGACGCTGGCCCGCACCGCCACAGCACAGCAGACCGCTGGCCCGCACCGCACAGCACAGCAGACCGCTGGCCCGCACCGCACAGCAGAGCAGACCGCTGGCCCGCACCGCACAGCACAGCAGACTGCTGGCCCGCACCGCACAGCAGAGCAGACTGCTGGCCCGCACCGCACAGCAGAGCAGACCGCTGGCCCGCCACCACACAGCAGAGCAGACCGCTGGCCCGCACCACACAGCAGAGCCAGACCGCTGGCCCGCACCACACAGCAGAGCAGACCGCTGGCCCGCACCACACAGCAGAGCAGACCGCTGGCCCGCACCCACACAGCAGAGCAGACTGCTGGCCCGCACCACACAGCAGAGCAGACCGCTGGCCCGCACCACACAGCAGAGCAGACCGCTGGCCCGCACCACACAGCACAGCAGACCGCTGGCCCGCACCACACAGCACAGCAGACCGCTGGCCCGCACCACACAGCACAGCAGACCGCTGGCCCGCACCACACAGCACAGCAGACCGCTGGCCCGCACCACACAGCACAGCAGACCGCTGGCCCGCACCACACAGCACAGCAGACCGCTGGCCCGCACCACACAGCAGACCCGACCGCTCGCCCGCACTCACCAGGAGGAAGTAGTGGTCTTCCGGCTCGGCCCGCAGGTACTTGAAGATGACCTGCTCCATGAAGCGCTCCATCAGGTCCCAGTCCTCCACGATTCCATGACGGATCGGCCACTGCAGAGGGGGGACAGAGGTCAGGGATCGGCTGCCGGTTGCAGAAGTCTTGGCGCCCGCTCTCTTACCTTCGTGGCGTAGGTGGGCTTATCTATGGCCTCGTCTCCGATGAAGAAGTCCAGGTCGTCCACGCCCTTCATCAGCCGCCTCTGCGCCTGGTCGCCCACCTTCGCCGATTCCTTGATGGCGATACCTGCGGAGAGGGCGGAGAGGTCAGCGCCTGCGGCGGGGTCACCCGGTGCCTGATGGGGGTTGTGACTGGAGGATACTCACATGACGGGATGATGAACTGCGGCTCTGTGTTCCCTGCGTATCCCAGCTTGGTGTACCTGACAGAGAAGAGCAGAGGTGAGGAAGGTCTCTGCCCGAGGAGGACACGCCCCTGACTGCACCGCTCCCATCCCCCAATCCGACCACAGGATGTGGAGACCGAGGAGGACACGCCCCTGACTGCACCGCTCCCATCCCCCAATCCGACCACAGGATGTGGAGACCGAGGAGGACACGCCCCTGACTGCACCGCTCCCATCCCCCAATCCGACCACAGGATGTGGAGACCGAGGAGGACACGCCCCTGACTGCACCGCTCCCATCCCCCAATCCGACCACAGGATGTGGAGACCAAGGAGGACACGCCCCTGACTGCACACCTCCCCCGATCCGACCACAGGACGTGGAGACCGAGGAGGACACGCCCCTGACTGCACACCTCCCCCGATCCGACCACAGCACCCGGGGGCCCCTCACACTATACACAGCCCCACACCCGGGGGCCCCTCACACTATACACAGCCCCACACCCGGGGGCCCCTCACACTATACACAGCCCCGCACCCGGGGGGGGCCCCTCACACTATACACAGCCCCACACCCGGGGGGGGCCCCTCACACTATACACAGCCCCACACCCGGGGGGGGCCCCTCACACTATACACAGCCCCACACCCGGGGGGGGCCCCTCACACTATACACAGCCCCACACCCGGGGGGGCCCCTCACACTATACACAGCCCCACACCCGGGGGGGGCCCTCACACTATACACAGCCCCGCACCCGGGGGGGGGGCCCCTCACACTATACACAGCCCCACACCCGGGGGGGGGCCCCTCACACTATACACAGCCCCACACCCGGGGGGGGCCCCTCACACTATACACAGCCCCACACCCGGGGGGGGCCCCTCACACTATACACAGCCCCACACCCGGGGGGGGGCCCCTCACACTATACACAGCCCCACACCCGGGGGGCCCCCCACACTATACACAGCCCCACACCCGGGGGGGCCCCTCACACTATACACAGCCCCACACCCGGGGGCCCCCCACACTATACACAGCCCCACACCCGGGGGGGCCCCTCACACTATACACAGCCCCACACCCGGGGGGGGGCCCCCCACACTATACACAGCCCCACACCCGGGGGCCCCTCACACTATACACAGCCCCACACCCGGGGGCCCCTCACACTATACACAGCCCCACACCCGGGGGGGCCCCTCACACTATACACAGCCCCACACCCGGGGGGGCCCCTCACACTATACACAGCCCCACACCCGGGGGGGGCCCCTCACACTATACACAGCCCCACACCCGGGGGGGCCCCTCACACTATACACAGCCCCACACCCGGGGGGGCCCCTCACACTATACACAGCCCCACACCCGGGGGGGCCCCTCACACTATACACAGCCCCACACCCGGGGGGGGGCCCCTCACACTATACACAGCCCCACACCCGGGGGGGGGCCCCTCACACTATACACAGCCCCACACCCGGGGGCCCCTCACACTATACACAGCCCCACACCCGGGGGGGGCCCCTCACACTATACACAGCCCCACACCCGGGGGGGGGGCCCCTCACACTATACACAGCCCCACACCCGGGGGGGGCCCCTCACACTATACACAGCCCCACACCCGGGGGGGGCCCCTCACACTATACACAGCCCCACACCTGGGGGCCCCTCCCTATACAGTCCAACACCCGGGGGCCCCTCCCTATACAGATTCCCACACCCGGGGCCCCTCATCCACCTCAGCAGACACCGGTCACGCCTCACCTACACACAGCCGTACACCCACCACATCAATGCTCACCCTGTACCGCAGTCCACCACACACGCCGGGAGCCGGGCAGCCATGTCTAATAACGGGAGCGGCTTCCGCACAAATTGACAGCAAGATGGCGGCAGACTCCCAGGCAGCGGAAACTATCAGTGAAAGACATCCAATCACATCAGGAGGCTCCCCGTATTAGCCAATAAAAGCGATGGTCGTAACATGCTACAGCCAATCAGAGCGCTGCAGGTAGCTTTAGTCACCCGAATTACCTAAATCAGCAAATACTTCCTAAAGGACTGAGCAAGCCAATCATAGGAGAAGAATGAGTAGCAGCAGCCAATCACTGGAGAGAACTCCGCGGGAGCAGCCAATCACAGAAAGATTTCTGTAAGTGTGCAGGAAGAGATGTGAAATATTCGGGAAGTGAGACAATGAGTGACAGAGTGACAGACCAATGGTGTGGAGACGGCTTGGAGACGAACCAATCAGGGACAGGCAGAGGGTGGAGCTAGGCTCTGTCAGCAGTGACGAGCGGTCGCTGGCTCCGCTCTATCTGTTCTATAGGAGAACAGCTGGTGGCTAAGAGCTGCCCATCCCACCACAGACAACATCTACATGGACTTCCTAGTGCAGTGGTGGCACTCAGAGCCCTCTCTGTGGGCACCTGCACCCTGGAAAAAGTCTATGGTGTACCAATATGCCTTAGACTTTTCCTGCCATTGCAAGATGAAAGCACAGACATTGAATGTAGGCAGGCTATTATAGATAAATGACATGGAGGATCTCCTACAGTATATTGGACTGTAGTATTCCGGTTAAATTGACGAGTTGGCACTTTGCAATAAATAAGAAGGTTTGGGGTTATAGTTTGGGCACTCGGTCTCTAAAAGGTTCGCCATCACTGTCTTAGAGTCTTACCCAGAGGCGTCGCTAGAGGTTCAGCACAGGGGGGGCCAAACATACTTGAGTGGCCCCCCAAACGCACGTTTCCAACTTCACAGGCACATACTACTAGTTGTGGGTATAATACTGTATTAGAAAGATGACTGTATTATAAACTGCTAGATCAACTGTGCTGTTAAGTACAGTACAATAGACTTTCTACATACCCTACTCTAAATACATATAATGCAGTAAAATATAGGAGTAAAAAACAAGGGGACTCCTATGTTAAAGGAAACCTGTCCCCAGTTTTTATATCACTAAACTAACAGTCCCCTGCCCCCATCAGACCTCAGATCAGCGTGCAGCGTCAGGTCCTAGTGTGTGCTGGCCAAGGAGACAGTGGAGCGCCGGACCGGAGGGCAGCCACAGCGCAGGACAGGTAAGAAAGGTTTTTTATTTTAATCTTACGTGGCTGGGCTGATCTGAGGTCTGATGAGGGTCCCTAAATACAAGTGAGCGCTTACATAATGGAAGCGCTCACTTGTATTTGCCTGATAGTCATCCTTGCTGGGACCCCCTGAGTCACTGGGCCCGGAGCCGTCGCCCCCCCCCCCGGTAGCTACGCTTCTGGTCTCACCATGTCTCCCTGGCTTTCCTTCCACAGTTCGAAGATATTCTGTTAGGAAACTTAGATTGTGAGATTCACTGGAGACAGCGACAATGAGAATGTCCATACAGCTGTATATAACTGATGAGAGTGTCCATACAGCTGTATATAACTGATGAGAATGTCCGTACAGCTGTATATAACTGATGAGAATGTCCGTACAGATGTATATAACTGATGAGAATGTCCTTATAACTCTATATAAGAGATGAGAATGTCCGTACAGCTGTATATAACTGATGAGAATGTCCATACAGCTGTATATAACTGATGAGAATGTCCGTACAGCTGTATATAACAGATGAGAATGTCCGTACAGCTGTATATAACTGATGAGAATGTCTGTGCAGCTGTATATAACAGATGAGAGTGTCCATACAGCTGTATATAACTGATGAGAATGTCCGTAAAGCTGTATATAACTGATGAGAATGTCCGTACAGCTGTATATAACTGATGAGAATGTCCGTACAGCTGTATATAACTGATGAGAATGTCCGTACAGCTGTATATAACAGATGAGAGTGTCCATACAGCTGTATATAACTGATGAGAATGTCCGTACAGATGTATATAACTGATGAGAATGTCCTTATAACTCTATATAAGAGATGAGAATGTCCGTACAGATGTATATAACTGATGAGAATGTCCGTACAGCTGTATATAACTGATGAGAATGTCCGTACAGCTGTATATAACTGATGAGAATGTCCGTACAGCTGTATATAACAGATGAGAGTGTCCATACAGCTGTATATAACTGATGAGAATGTCCGTACAGATGTATATAACTGATGAGAATGTCCTTATAACTCTATATAAGAGATGAGAATGTCCATACAGCTGTATATAACTGATGAGAATGTCCTCACAGCTGTATATAACTGATGAGAATGTCCGTACAGCTGTATATAACTGATGAGAATGTCTGTGCAGCTGTATATAACAGATGAGAGTGTCCATACAGCTGTTATATAACTGATGAGAATGTCCGTAAAGCTGTATATAACTGATGAGAATGTCCGTACAGCTGTATATAACTGATGAGAATGTCCGTACAGCTGTATATAACTGATGAGAATGTCCGTACAGCTGTATATAACAGATGAGAGTGTCCATACAGCTGTATATAACTGATGAGAATGTCCGTACAGATGTATATAACTGATGAGAATGTCCTTATAACTCTATATAAGAGATGAGAATGTCCGTACAGCTGTATATAACTGATGAGAATGTCCATACAGCTGTATATAACTGATGAGAATGTCCATACAGCTGTATATAACTGATGAGAATGTCTGTGCAGCTGTATATAACTGATGAGAATGTCCGTACAGCTGTATATAACTGATGAGAATGTCCATACAGCTGTATATAACTGATGAGAATGTCCGTACAGCTGTATATAACAGATGAGAATGTCCATACAGCTCTATATAACTGATGAGAATGTCCGTAAAGCTGTATATAACAGATGAGAATGTCCGTACAGCTGTATATAACTGATGAGAATGTCCGTACAGCTGTATATAACTGATGAGAATGTCTGTGCAGCTGTATATAACTGATGAGAATGTCCGTACAGCTGTATATAACTGATGAGAATGTCTATACAGCTGTATATAACTGATGAGAATGTCTGTGCAGCTGTATATAACTGATGAGAATGTCCGTACAGCTGTATATAACTGATGAGAATGTCCGTACAGCTGTATATAACTGATGAGAATGTCCGTACAGCTGTATATAACTGATGAGAATGTCCGTACAACTGTATATAACTGATGAAAATGTCTGTATAACTCTATATAAGAGATGAGAATGTCCGTACAGCTATATATAACTGATGAGAATGTCCGTACAGCTCTATATGGCTGATGAGAGTGCCCGTACAGCTTTTTATAACTGATGAGAATGTCCGTACAGCTCTATATGGCTGATGAGAATGTCTGTACAGCTTTATATAACTGATGAGAATGTCTGTACAGATGTATATAACAGATGAGAATGTCCGTACAGATCTATATAAGTGATGAGAGTGACCGTTCAGCTGTATATAACTGATGAGAATGTCCGTATAGCTCTAAATAACTGATGAGAATGTCTGTACCGCTGTATATAACTGATGAGAATGTCCGTACAGCTTTATATAACATAGTAACATAGTTTATAAGATCGAAAAAAGACATCTGTCCATCCAGTTCAGCCTGTTTTCCTGCAAGTTGATCCAGAGGAAGTAAAAAAAAGTGATGAGAATGTCCGTACATCACTATGTAAATGATGAGAATGTCCATACAGCTGTATATAGGTGATGAGAATGTCCGTACAGCTGTATATAAGTGATGAGAGTGACCTTCAGCTGTATATAACTGATGAGGTCCGTACAGCTGTATATAACAGATGAGAATGCTTATACAGCGCTATATAACAGATGAGAATGTCCGTACAATTATATATACCTGTTGAGAATGTCCTTACAGCCGTGTATAACTGATAAGAATGTCTGTACAGCTGCATATTACTCATAAAAATGTCCGTACAGTTGCATATATCTGATGAGTGTCCCTACAGCTCTATAAAGGTGATGAGAATGTCCATACAACTCTATATGAGTAATGAGAATGTCCATACAACTCTATATATATGATAAGAATGTCTGTACAGCTCTATATAAGTGATGACAATGTCCATACAGCTCTATATAAGTGATGAGAATGTCCATACAACTCTATATATACGATAAGAATGTCTGTACAGCTCTATATAAGTGATGAGAATGTCCATACAACTCTATATGAGTAATGAGAATGTCCATACAACTCTATATATACGATAAGAATGTCTGTAGCAGCTTCTACACATAGTGATCGAGAATTGCCATACAGCTCTATCATAAGTGATGAGAATGGTCCATACGAGCTCTCTATAAGTGATGAGGAAATGTCCGTACAGCTCTATATAAGTGATGAGAAATGTCCATTAGCAGCTCTATATAAGTGGATTGAGAAATGTCCGTACAACTAATATATAAAGTGGATGAGATGTCCATACAGCTCTATATAAGTGATGAGAATGGTCCACAGCTCTATATAAGTGATGAGAATGTCCCGTACAACTATATATAGTGATGAGGAATGTCCATACAGCTCTATATAAAGTGATGAGAATGTCCCGTACAACTATATATAAGTGATGAGAAATGGTCCCTACAGCTCTATATAGTGATGAGAATGTCCGTACAACTATATATAAGTGATGAGAATGTCGGTACAGCTCTATATAACTGTTAACCCCTTCGCGACCAGCGCCGTACATGTACGGCGCTGGGGCGATGCGGGCAATGGCGCCCGCTCGCGGGTGCGGCGGGCGTCATGGCCGGCAAGTCTCTGCTGTTTCTAACAGCAGAGACTTGCCGCTACCTACTGTGTCGGCGGCGTCTTCCGGGGTGACTAGATGCCGTGATCACACGTGATCACGGCATCTAGTTGCGTCTAAACCCGGAAGCGTTCGCTTCCGGGTGGTGTACAGACACCCCGTGTGGCCAATCGGGGTGTCTGTACACCATATGAAAACTGTAATCCTCGCTGGTGAGGATTACAGTTTTCAAAGTGCAATTCTTATTCTGGCCACTAGATGGCAGGCCAGGATAAGAAATGAGCAATTCATGGATTTCTGAGTCTATAAAACCCAGAATTGCTCATAAAGAAAAAAAAAAAGCCACAATATATAAGCCCATATTTGAGCTTTCTAATAGTAAAAAAAAATTTAAAAAAATGTTAAAAAATATATAAAAAATAAAAAAGATGTAAAAGTTCAAATCACCCCCCTTTCCGTATAAGTAAAAAATAAATACCTAAATAACAATAAATATAGACATCATGGGTATCACCGTGACCGAAAACGCCCGTACTTTTAAAATATAAAAAATTCCAATACGGCGAATTGTGTGGCGGAAAAAAGCGTCCAAATGGCGATTTGCCATTTTTTGTCGCTTTTTTTTCTAAAAAAATTAAATAAAAAGTGATCAAAAAGTCATACACACCCCAGAATGGTATCAATAAAAACTTCAGATCGTCCCGCAAAAAATGAGCCCCCATACAGCTCTGTACACATAAATACCAAAAAGTTATAGGGGTCAAGATTTGACAAGGAAAAAAAAAAAAAAAAAAGGGCAACTTTCTAATTATTTTATCACTATGAAAACGCAGGAAAAACTATACATATTAGGTATTGCCGGATTCGTACTGACCAGTAGAATGAAAGTAACGGATCAGTTTTAATGCACATCGAACGCTGTAAATAAGAAACCCGTAGAACTGTAGCGGAATAGCGTTTTCTTTGCAATTTCACCCGGTTTGGAATTTTTTTCCCGCTTCCCACTACACCGTATGCAATATTAAATGGTGGCATTGGAAAGTACAACTTGTCCCGCAAAAAACAAGCCCTCATACAGCTATGTGAACAGAAAAATAAAAGAGTTATGGCTGTTTGAAGGCAGGGAGTGCAAAACGAAAATGCAGAACCGAAAAAAGCTCCGGGCGCGAAGGGGTTAAAGGGGTTCTCTGAGTTATAAATATTGATGCGTTTACTTGTCTGGCTATTCTGAGATTGTTTTCTCGTCACATATTGTACTTCATGACAGTGGCAAATTTGGGTAAAAATATTTGATTTTTATTTATGAAATACCAAATTTGCCAAAAATGTTGAAAAATTTGCAAATTTCCAATTTTCAATTTCTCTACTTTTAAAATACATAGTAATACCTCCTAAAATAGTTATTACTTTACATTCCCCATATGTCCACTTCAGGTCTGGATCATTTTGAAAATGACATTTTATTTTTTGGGGACGATAGAAGGCTTAGAAATTTAGAAGCAAATCTTTTCAGAAAATTTCCAAAACCCACTTTTTAAGGACCAGTTCAGGGCCGAAGTCACTTTGTGAGGCTTACATAATAGAAACAGTTTAGAAACTACACCCCTCAAGATATTCAGAACTGGTTTTACAAATGTTGTTAACCCTTTAGGTGTCAAACAATCACTAATAAAGGTGCACTGCGGCGGTAATGCAAATGACAATATATGGTTAAACCCTCACACTGATGTTAAATTGAGACTTTAGCCAATATATTCTTATATAAATAACATACCGAAGCCCGAGCACCGCGTCAAGTATCTCAGAGTGGCACAGGACCTAACACTAACCTACCTAGCCGTATGGGCAATTGTGGAAGGAGCATATAGGCCGACACCCAGCGACCAACTCCTAGTTACCTCCAGCGTGAGATCACACATACAATGGGAGGAGACTATGAGCCCCACCTACCAATGACTCATGTGACTCAGGCGGCACGGGTGACCAGAATGTTACCATAAGATGTAAGTCATGGTACATTCTAACCTGGAGTTGCAATTGCCCATATGGCTAGGTAGGTTGGTGCTAGGTCCCGTGCCACTCTGAGATACCTTGACGCGGTGCTCGGGCTCTGGTATGTTCTTGATATAAGAATATATTGGTGAAAGTCTCATTTTAACATCAGCGTGAGGGTTTAGCCATATATTATTCCGCCGCAGTGCACCTTTATTACTGATTGTTTGATTATATAGTTCGCCACATCCACACAATTTGTTACCTTGTGTAGGATATTTTTGTGGTACATGTGGTCCGCTGCAGGCATCCTCCATTGGATGCATTTTTGCTGGGGATTACTGTTAGCAGCGGACCACATGTGCAGGAATTGCTCCCCCGGTTTGATATGCGCAACAGCATATGTGGTTTGAGCAATTATCTGCCATTTTAGACCACTTTTTTTTTTCTGTGATTGTATTTAACCCTTTAGGTGTTCCACAAGAATTAAAGGAAAATTTAAACATAATTTCAGAATTTCACTTTTTTGGCAGATTTTCCATTTTAATCCATTTTTCCCAGTAACAAGGCAAGGGTTAACAGCCAAACAAACCTCAATATGTATTACCCTGATTCTGTAGTTTACAGAAATACCTCACATGTGGTGGTAAACTGCTGTATGGACACACGGCAGGGAGCAGAAGGGAAGGAGCGCCATATGGTTTTTGGAGGGCAGATTTCACTGGGAAAATTTTAAGTCACATTTGAAGCCCCTCCGAAGCACCCCTAGAGTAGAAACTCAAAAAAGTGACCCTATTTTGGAAACTACGGGATAAGGTGGAAGGTTTGTTGGTACTATTTTAGGGTACATATGATTTCTGTTTACTGTATATAACACTTTTTGTGAGGCAAGGTAACAAAAAAAATAGCAGTTTTTAATTTTTTTGTTATTTACAACATTCATATTACAGGTTAGATCATGTGATATTTTTATAGAGCCGGTCGTTATGGACATGGCAATATCTAATATGTATTTTTTTTATTTATTTACATTTTACACAATAATATTTTTGAAACAAAAAAAAAATCAAATGTATTTTTTAGGCAGGGGCTAATTTTTTGCAGGATGAGATGACGGTTAGATTGGTACTATTTTGAGGTGCATATGACTTTTTGATTGCTTGGTATTACACTTTTTTGTGATGTAAGGTGACACCAGTGTTCACCTGAGGGGTTAGGTAATGTGATATTTTTATAGAGCTGGTCTTTACGGGCGTGGCAATACCAAATATGTCTGGTTTTCTTTTTTTTATTCTCAATTTTATGTGAAAGGGGCGTGTTTTTTTTTTTTACGTGGAACTGTATTTTATTTTTTTTATTATGGAAAAAAACTTTTTTTTAACTTTTTATTTTTGTCCCACTCGGGCAGTCTGATCCCCTCTGCAATACGTTGTGTATTGTAATAAATTCGCTGTCAGCTCGTATGCTGATAGCACACCTGTGAGACCCAGCATCCGGGGCTGAATCTCACAGGCTTCCGTAGAAGGCAGTCCCGATGCCTGTGACCCTCCACAAACCCCATGCATGCTGCGGTCAGCAGGGGTTAATACGCATTGGTGGTTTTACACTGATGTGGGCGTACGCAGCAGGGGTCCAGCTATCTGTGACTGCTGGACCCCTGCCACTGATCGGGTGGGCGCAGCTCCTAAACCTGTCCGATCAGCGGGCCGTACATGTAGAGTGGATCCTTAAGGGGTTAATGGTGTAACAGATTAACTAGATAAACGCTCTTGTATATTAGACTTCCTGTTGACAATGAGTCTGACGCACAGTAACTCTATATATATAACAGAACAGAGCAAGTATTAAGGGTTATTCCCATCTTGGACAATAGGGACACATCGCTAGGATATGCCCCCTTTGTCTTATAGTGCCCGCACCTACAGTGGGGAAAAAAGTATTTAGTCAGCCACCAATGGGCCAACATACCAGCAGCAGTGTGAGCCGACCTTGTGAAGACAGAAAACGTCTGACCTCTGTCATTGCCAACAAAGGAGAGAGAACAAAGTATTGAGAGGAACTTTTCTTTTTGACCAAATACTTATTTTCCAACATAATCTGCAAAATATGAATCGACATCAATTTGTTTTACTTCAGTTCGCTCAGCACTGCTTACGTCTCTCACTGCACAGGAAGTTTTTTGTACTTTAAAAGTTCAGAAATTTATCTGTTTATTTTTTATTGTTAATATATTTTTCTATGTAGAATTGGGAAAGGGGGGAATTAAACTCTTAGTGGGATATGTACTAAGAAGCTTAATCCCTCTGTGCTGCTGGTGGATGTGTGACATACTTTAATCTATGCCAGCTCCATTGTATAAACTGGCATGGAAAATGACGAATGATACAGGCCGCCCTCTTCCCTGTCCACGTCACACCCACTTTTTCTGCAACTTTGCAAAAGTGACATGAGTGGGGTCAAGTCACAGATTTTGTCGCAAAATACCTTTGCAACAAAATCTGTAAACAAAATACGCTAAAAAGTGGGGACTGCACGTCACTGCTGAACAGGCTACAGGCTAAGGGATGCATAGAGAATGTCATAGGAGCCCATATAGTCTGTAGGAAGGACCTGATAGGCACCTATATAGTCTGTAGGAAGGACCTCACAGGAGCCCATGTGGTCTGCAGGAAGGACCTCAGAAGTACCGTATGGTCTGCAGGAAGGACCTCACAGGAGCCCATGTGGTCTGCAGGAAGGACCTCACAGAAGTCTCTATGGTCTGTAGGAAGGACCTCACAGAAGTCTCTATGGTCTGTAGGAAGGACCTCACAGAAGTCTCTATGGTCTGTAGGAAGGACCTCACAGGAGCCCATATGGTCTGTAGGAAGGACCTCACAGGAGCCCATATGGTCTGTAAGAAGGACCTCACAGGAGCCCATATGGTCTGTAAGAAGGACCTCACAGGAGCCATATGGTCTGTAGGAAGGACCTCACAGGAGCCCATATGGTCTGCAGGAAGGACCTCAGAAGTACCGTATGGTCTGCAGGAAGGACCTCACAGGAGCCCATGTGGTCTGCAGGAAGGACCTCACAGGAGCCCATGTGGTCTGCAGGAAGGACCTCAGAAGTACCGTATGGTCTGCAGGAAGGACCTCACAGAAGTCTCTATGGTCTGCAGGAAGGACCTCACAGGAGCCCATGTAGTCTGTAGGAAGGACCTCACAGAAGTCTCTATGGTCTGTAGGAAGGACCTCACAGGAGCCCATATGGTCTGCAGGAAGGACCTCAGAAGTACTGTATGGTCTACGGGAAGGACCTCACAGAAGTCTCTATGGTCTGCAGGAAGGACCTCACAGGAGCCCATGTGGTCTGTAGAAGGACCTCACAGAAGTCTCTATGGTCTGTAGGAAGGACCTCACAGGAGCCATATGGTCTGTAGGAAGGACCTCACAGGAGCCCATATGGTCTGTAGGAAGGACCTCACAGAGCCCATATGGTCTACAGGAAGGACCTGATAGGCACCTATATAGTCTGTAGGAAGGACCTCACAGGAGCCCATGTGGTCCTGCAGGAAGGACCTCAGAAGTACCGTATGGTCTGCAGGAAGGACCTCACAGGAGCCATGTGGTCTGCAGGAAGGACCTCACAGAAGTCTCTATGGTCTGTAGGAAGGACCTCACAGAAGTCTCTATGGTCTGTAGGAAGGACCTCACAGGAGCCCATATGGTCTGTAGGAAGGACCTCACAGGAGCCCATATGGTCTGTAGGAAGGACCTCACAGGAGCCCATATGGTCTGTAAGAAGGACCTCACAGGAGCCCATATGGTCTGTAGGAAGGACCTCAGAAGTACCGTATGGTCTGCAGGAAGGACCTCACAGGAGCCCATGTGGTCTGCAGGAAGGACCTCACAGGAGCCCATGTGGTCTGCAGGAAGGACCTCAGAAGTACCGTATGGTCTGCAGGAAGGACCTCACAGAAGTCTCTATGGTCTGCAGGAAGGACCTCACAGGAGCCCATGTGGTCTGTAGGAAGGACCTCACAGAAGTCTCTATGGTCTGTAGGAAGGACCTCACAGGAGCCCATATGGTCTGCAGGAAGGACCTCAGAAGTACTGTATGGTCTACGGGAAGGACCTCACAGAAGTCTCTATGGTCTGCAGGAAGGACCTCACAGGAGCCCATGTGGTCTGTAGGAAGGACCTCACAGAAGTCTCTATGGTCTGTAGGAAGGACCTCACAGGAGCCCATATGGTCTGTAGGAAGGACCTCACAGGAGCCCATATGGTCTGTAGGAAGGACCTCACAGGAGCCCATATGGTCTACAGGAAGGACCTGATAGGCACCTATATAGTCTGTAGGAAGGACCTCACAGGAGCCCATGTGGTCTGCAGGAAGGACCTCAGAAGTACCGTATGGTCTGCAGGAAGGACCTCACAGGAGCCCATGTGGTCTGTAGGAAGGACCTCACAGAAGTCTCTATGGTCTGCAGGAAGGACCTCACAGGAGCCCATGTGGTCTGCAGGAAGGACCTCAGAAGTACCGTATGGTCTGCAGGAAGGACCTCACAGGAGCCCATGTGGTCTGCAGGAAGGACCTCACAGAAGTCTCTATGGTCTGTAGGAAGGACCTCACAGAAGTCTCTATGGTCTGTAGGAAGGACCTCACAGAAGTCTCTATGGTCTGTAGGAAGGACCTCACAGGAGCCCATATGGTCTGTAAGAAGGACCTCACAGGAGCCCATATGGTCTGTAGGAAGGACCTCACAGGAGCCCATATGGTCTGCAGGAAGGACCTCAGAAGTACGTATGGTCTGCAGGAAGGACCTCACAGGAGCCATGTGGTCTGCAGGAAGGACCTCACAGGAGCCATGTGGTCTGCAGGAAGGACCTCAGAAGTACCGTATGGTCTGCAGGAAGGACCTCACAGAAGTCTCTATGGTCTGCAGGAAGGACCTCACAGGAGCCCATGTGGTCTGTAGGAAGGACCTCACAGAAGTCTCTATGGTCTGTAGGAAGGACCTCACAGGAGCCCATATTGGTCTGTAAGAAGGACCTCACAGGAGCCCATATGGTCTGTAGGAAGGACCTCACAGGAGCCCATATGGTCTGCAGGAAGGACCTCACAGGAGCCCCATGTGGTCTGCAGGAAGGACCTCACAGGAGCCCATGTGGTCTGCAGGAAGGACCTCAGAAGTACCGTATGGTCTGCAGGAAGGACCTCACAGAAGTCTCTATGGTCTGCAGGAAGGACCTCACAGGAGCCCATGTGGTCTGTAGGAAGGACCTCACAGAAGTCTCTATGGTCTGTAGGAAGGACCTCACAGGAGCCCATATGGTCTGCAGGAAGGACCTCAGAAGTACTGTATGGGTCTACGGGAAGGACCCTCACAGAAGTCTCTATGGTCTGCAGGAAGGACCTCACAGGAGCCCATGTGGTCTGTAGGAAGGACCTCACAGAAGTCTCTATGGTCTGTAGGAAGGACCTCACAGGAGCCCATATGGTCTGTAGGAAGGACCTCACAGGAGCCCATATGGTCTGCAGGAAGGACCTCACAGGAGCCCATATGTTCTGAAGGAAAGATGTAGCAGGAGCCCATATGGTCTGAGGGAAAAGGATAAAAGGCGCCCATACATTTTAGGGGTTTGAGCTTTGACATGGCTGGAATGTATGGGATGCGGCGAGCTCCGCAAGGCAGAGTCCATTCTACCCTTATCCCACGACCTCCACACAACAAAATAATGAGAATACTGTGCATGTACGGCTTAGTACATCCGCGCACGCGCAGCTTACCACTCCTTTCTCTCGCATGACTTTGCTGTGATTGGAGCGGCTCCTGTGAGGTCCTCATTGCAGCCAATCCATTCTAGACCTCTCACTAGAGAAGTGACTAGATTGGAGTTGCTGAGGTGAGGACCTCGCAGGAGCCGCTCCAATGTAGATGATTCATTGGTGAAGTGACTAGAAGGGAGTTTCCGGAAGGATCCATAGAGATTCTCTTGTAGTGGCTGCATGTTTTTGTAGTAAATAGTACATTTTTAAATAGTGTAACAAAGTAAATTTGCATAGAAATGGAGCAAAATCTTTAGTTATTTTCCTATTGACACAGAAGTAACAGAATATTAAAAGAGGCGCAATTACATTAATTTCAATAACGCTGTTAGGCTTCCGTTATAGTGCGTTTCTGTTAACGTTGCTGGGAAAATAGCGCTACATATTGTACTATTATTCCGAAAAAATAACAGAAGCGCACCATAACGGAAGCTTAGCAGCGCCATTGAAATTAATCTTGTCATTACGCCTCTTTTAATCTTCAGTTACAATTGTCAATAGGACGGAAAACGGAAGATTAGAGGCTTGTGTGGACTAAGTGAATGTAACATTGGGGCACATTTATCAAACTGCCTAAAACACTGTGCACCACATTTATGAAGGGTTCAGACAGTTTTCAGACACTCCTCCGACATGTCCGGTAAAAGAAGGGGCGTGGTCTCGTTAAAAGAAGGGGGTCACCAAATGTGTGCCAAAAACTGTCGGATTTTCTGATAGAAACTAAGCCAACTCAAAAGTGGTACAACCTTAGATGGATAGTCTTATAGTCAACCCCTTTCATAAATCTGGAGAAGTTTAAATCTGTCCGTCTAAGTTTGTCTTAAAGAAGAACTCCCGACAAAAATGTTATTCCCTGTCCTGCTAGAAATGTACATGATATAATCTGTATTGAATGTCATTTTCTTACCAGTGTCTGCATTTTTGAGTTATATCATCCTGAAGTTTCTTATCTGTGTCATGTGACCAGCAATTAGACCCACCAACTCACACATAGACTTATGTGTGGACAGGAAGTCTAATTCTCTATGTATTCCTATGAGACTGAAAGTGAGGCTCCCATAGGAATGAATAGAGCAGTTACTGGCTTTCTGTCCTGGGTCAGTTGCAGGTCAGGGAGTTGGTCACATGACCCAGCTACAATAAGAAGAGAGGTTATTACTCACAGAAACAGTCACTGATAAGAAAATGACAATCACTACAGATTATATCATGCACCTTTCTAACAGGTCAGAGAATAAAAATTTTTGCGGGAGTTCTTCTTTAATTTTAGACATTATTGATAAATCTGTTTAAACAGAAAGAATACATTACTGCTAACAATGTGACATTTTCTGAGCTATATAAGGTGATTTCTTCTTGTATGCCTCCAGCACTAACACACAGCCTTACGTATTGTATACCTCTAGTTGTTATAAGGAGGTCCTCACTGTAGCCACTCCATTCTAGTTGTCTCCTCCTAAACTGTCTAGAACAGAGTTGTTATAGTGAGGTTCATCATCTCTGGGCAGGTGGTAGATGTTGTACAGAGGTCCTCCATTTTGGCTGATGACTATTGCACTGACTAGAACAGAGTTGTTATAGTGAGGTTCATCATCTCTGGGCAGGTGGTAGATGTTGTACAGAGGTCCTCCATTTTGGCTGATGACTATTGCACTGACTAGAACAGAGTTGTTATAGTGAGGTTCATCATCTCTGGGCAGGTGGTAGATGTTGTACAGAGGTCCTCCATTTTGGCTGATGACTATTGAACTGACTAGAATGGAGTTGTTATAGTGAGGTTCATCATCTCTGGGCAGGTGGTAGATGTTGTACAGAGGTCCTCCATTTTGGCTGATGACTATTGCACTGACTAGAACAGAGTTGTTATAGTGAGGTTCATCATCTCTGGGCAGGTGGTAGATGTTATACAGAGGTCCTCCATTTTGGCTGATGACTATTGCACTGACTAGAATGGAGTTGTTATAGTGAGGTTCATCATCTCTGGGCAGGTGGTAGATGTACAGAGGTCCTCCATTTTAGCTGATGACTATTGAACTGACTAGAATGGAGTTGTTATAGTGAGGTTCATCATCTCTGGGCAGGTGGTAGATGTTATACAGAGGTCCTCCATTTTGGCTGATGACTATTGAACTGACTAGAATGGAGTTGTTATAGTGAGGTTCATCATCTCTGGGCAGGTGGTAGATGTTATACAGAGGTCCTCCATTCTAGTTGTCTCCTCCTGAACTGACTAGAATGGAGTTGTTATAGTGAGGTTCATCATCTCTGGGCAGGTGGTAGATGTTATACAGAGGTCCTCCATTTTGGCTGATGACTATTGCACTGACTAGAATGGAGTTGTTATAGTGAGGTTCATCATCTCTGGGCAGGTGGTAGATGTACAGAGGTCCTCCATTTTGGCTGATGACTATTGAACTGACTAGAACAGAGTTGTTTATAGTGAGGTTCATCATCTCTGGGCAGGTGGTAGATGTTATACAGAGGTCCTCCATTCTAGTTGTCTCCTCCTGAACTGACTAGAATGGAGTTGTTATAGTGAGGTTCATCATCTCTGGGCAGGTGGTAGATGTTATACAGAGGTCCTCCATTTTGGCTGATGACTATTGAACTGACTAGAATGGAGTTGTTATAGTGAGGTTCATCATCTCTGGGCAGGTGGTAGATGTTGTACAGAGGTCCTCCATTTTGGCTGATGACTATTGCAACTGACTAGAACAGAGTTGTTATAGTGAGGTTCATCATCTCTGGGCAGGTGGTAGATGTTATACAGAGGTCCTCCATTTTGGCTGATGACTATTGAACTGACTAGAACAGAGTTGTTATAGTGAGGTTCATCATCTCTGGGCAGGTGGTAGATGTTATACAGAGGTCCTCCATTTTGGCTGATGACTATTGAACTGACTAGAATGGAGTTGTTATAGTGAGGTTCATCATCTCTGGGCAGGTGGTAGATGTTATACAGAGGTCCTCCATTTTAGCTGATGACTATTGAACTGACTAGAATGGAGTTGTTATAGTGAGGTTCATCATCTCTGGGCAGGTGGTAGATGTTATACAGAGGTCCTCCATTTTGGCTGATGACTATTGAATGCTGACTAGAATGGAGTTGTTATAGTGAGGTTCATCATCTCTGGGCAGGTGGTAGATGTTGTACAGAGGTCCTCCATTTTGGCTGATGACTATTGAACTGACTAGAACGGAGTTGTCTATAGTGAGGTTCATCATCTCTGGGCAGGTGGTAGATGTTATACAGAGGTCCTCCATTTTGGGCTGATGACTATTGAACTGACTAGAATGGAGTTGTTATAGTGAGGTTCATCATCTCTGGGCAGGTGGTAGATGTACAGAGGTCCTCCATTTTGGCTGATGACTATTGAACTGACTAGAATGGAGTTGTTATAGTGAGGTTCAATCATCTCTGGGCAGGTGGTAGATGTTGTACAGAGGTCCTCCATTTT
Source organism: Rhinella marina (assembly GCA_900303285.1). Classification (NCBI taxonomy): domain Eukaryota; kingdom Metazoa; phylum Chordata; class Amphibia; order Anura; family Bufonidae; genus Rhinella; species Rhinella marina. Next base: position 59,385 of record ONZH01015166.1, read on the forward strand.
GGCTGATGACTATTGAACTGACTAGAATGG
>ONZH01015167.1:0-36017 GCA_900303285.1 Rhinella marina
CTCCACAAGGTTCACCCAGTGTGCCGTCAGGGAAATGTAGCGTCCCCTGGCCACAAGCACTTGTCCATGTGTCAGTTGTTAAGTGAACCTTCCCCGTAACTGCGTTGGTCAGGGCACGGGTTATGTTTCGGGACACATGCTGGTATAAGGCGGGGACGGCACAACGTGAAAAATAGTGGCTGCTGGGGACTGCGTATCGAGGGACAGCCGCCGCCATCAGGCTGCAAAAAGCCTCGCTGTACACCAGCCTAAACAGCAACATTTCCAGGGTCAACAATTTTGAAAGTTGCGCGTTTAGTGCTATGGCCTGTGGGTGGGTGGCAGGGTATTTGCGCTTGCGTTCAAATGCCTGTGGTAAGGACATTTGAACGCTGCTCTGGAACACTGTAGTGGACGTGGTCTCTGAGGGTGTCTGCGACGGTCCGGGTGCAGGGCGGGAGGCATCTGGGTCTGCGGCTTGGGCAGCACGTAACTCAGTGGAAGAAGAGGCAGTAGTGTGACCTGCAGACACAGGGGTGTGCTGCGAGGAACAGTCGCGGGCCTGGTTGGCGTGGCCTGCCTCCTCCCTCTTGCCACACCACGGCCTCTTGCAGTCTGTTGCGGTGCTGCGGATCCATCCCCCTCTGTACTGCTGTCCTCGCTCGGCTTGCCACCTTGCCAGGTTGGGTCAGCTATTTCATCGTCCACCACTTCCTCTTCCACTCCCTCACTCTGCTTCTCCTCCTGACGTGGTCAACGAACGAGAACCTGACTTAACTGCATCTCATCCTCATCATCAACCTCTTCAGACGCTAAATGCCTTTGACTTATTGGCAACTGTGTCTCATCATCATCCCCCTCGGGAGAAAATGCTTGCTCTTCCCCACCCTCATCTTCTTCAGGTGGATGATCAAGAGGTTGAGAATCAGGGCACAATATCTGCTCAGGCGGGCTTGGCGACAGGCCCAAATCAATGGACGGATTGAACGGTGATGAAAAAAGCTCGTCGGAATAACTGAATGTGGGATCATTTCTTTGCCCAGATTCGGCATGGTGGGAGGAAGGAGGATCAGGGTGAGGATGCGGTTGCCCAGACTCTTGGCTACTGAGACTGGACTTTGTGGAAGAGAGGGTGGTGCTTAACTGACTGGAAGCACTATCACCTGCAATCCAACTGACTACCTGCTCGTGCTGGTGTGGCTGCAGGAGTTGTGTCTTGCAACGCCTTGCAAACTGGGCCAAGAAGCTAGAAGTTTTAGATGACTTAATTTCTTGTGCTGTGCCAGCAGGCACAGTATCACCACGCCCAGAGCCATGGCCTGTGTCTGCATCAGCAGGACGTCCACTTCCCCATCCCTTACTGCTTGCATTGTGCATATTTAATTTGCAGTAGTTGCGCTGGTGGTGTTAATGCCAGACCACCTAGCGCTATTAACCCCCCACAAACAAGAAAAAAAAAATGCAGGCAGATATAGATGAGATATAGAAGTAGCCCTTAAAAGGGCTTTTGGGTCTTTAAAATAATAATACTATCCTTGCCTAGCGTGGAAAAAATCTCTCCCTACACTCTCTGTCCCTGTTAGCGTCAGCTCTCCCTGTCTAACAGTGGCAGCAGGGAGCGCGTGACCGGGTGCTTTATAGAACCCGATCACACGCTCCTGGCCAGCCAATCAGTGTAATGCCAGTAGCTAAGATTCCTCCCTGCGTTTTAGTGTACAAATTAGAAGTTGCGTACGCTAATGCGTAGCAGCGAACAAACGTGCGGGGAGACTCGAGCATTGTGCTGGAGTACACTTGGTGTTCGGTCGAACACCGAGCGGACCCGAGCCTACGCATGCTCGGAGTTCGGCCGAGAATGCTCGCTCAACACTAGTCATATATCACTACAAGTGATTTATTCATATCACTACTGCTCAGTATTTTTCTGTAATGTTCCAAAGGGTGCTACTGAGTAATTCTGAGTGAATGAGAGATAGTTGGGAAGTAGAATGTACTGTGTCCATGTTTAATGTATAGGCAGACATGATAAACAGTTAGTCTCAATCTCAGAGACCAAAAATTAGAGATGCAGCATGTTTCAATGCTTTTTATGAAATTGTATCAAATTTGATTTGTTTAGAATCAATATGCTTCTCTAATTCAGACCATTTCTTACGAGCTTTTGAGACTGTTAATATTGCTGTATAATGTGCCAGATTTGCTTACATATTACCTTTGGGAACTCTTTGCCTCCTGCTTGCACTTATCTACCGATAGGGATAACATACATATGTGGGCATTTCACATACAGTAATGTGCCTATTTATCAAATCCTGATGACTTTTAGATACAATAGGTATGACATTATGACACATCCATTCTTTAGGATGGACTACTTGCAAGACCAGCAAGTGTTGGCTCATAATGCTTCATCTCAGTTCAAGTATCCGAGAAATGTCCATGCTTAGCATCTACCTGTCCTTATCACATAAAAATAATCAGCAAGCAAGGTATCAAATTGTCCTACTCTGGCATAAAAGTTTTTCATCTTCATTTCAACTTTATAAGTTCCTCATCAGCAGTGAGTTACCTTATCTCAAATAGTATTTTCCAACATAAGACTAGATAAGTGCTCTTATGGATTCCATGATGTTCCCTGGTGGCTCTAGGTACAGAAAGCTTTGGTGACATTTGATTAGTAGTGCAAACAGCTGGAAATGCTGCTGTGTAATGGTTACCAAGTATATGAAGCCCTAAAAATGTCCTACTGTAGTGTGAGTACAAGTCCGTTGCAATAAATGCGAGAGGTTCAGAAAACAATATTCAGATTTAGGCCCCGTTCACACGACCGTATATTTGCAGGCCCGCATTACTGCGGACCCGCAAATATACGGGGGCCGCCCGGCGTGTGTTCCGCAGCGCTTGGAACACACGCTGTGCGGCCCCATTGAAAATGCCTATACTTGTCCGTGCGTACAGACAAGTATAGGACATGCTTCAAATGAGCCGCGGCACGGCCCCATAGAGGTGAATGCGGCCGCATCTATTCCCGCATTTTTGCGGATAGAATACGGTCGTGTGAATGGGGCCTTACTGTATGGAATAGCAGATCATCAAACTGGCAAGTCAGGAGTGGTGCTCCATCAACTTTAAGATAGTTAACAAATCTTCTCAGATAAGAGCCATGGTTCTTTAACACTTTCTTTCTTTAACACTCCAACTAAAAAGTATAATGGTGGCAAAATAGACGTACGTGGTGGTTCTCTCATGATGCAAATTGCAGTTCTTCACTGATACAGGTACATATAGAGTCTCCTTAACAGGGTTATTCCATGATTGATGTAAAAAAATGAAAACTTATCATGATATGTACAGGACAATCTATTTCTAGCAAAGCTAGAACCAGCCCTGTAACCCACATGGATCCAGAGATCTCCTCATTCATTGCTCCAATTGTTCTGGACACCAGGACAGGGTCATCCAATGATCAGGTAAGGCAATTTAATTATAGAAATATATCACAATTAATTTAAGACCACAATAGAGAATAAAATACAGAATAAAATAGTAAACATAATAATAAGAATAAGACACATGCAATCCTGGTGCTTTACAGACTGCTTGGTGGGGCCCTCGTCTATAGTAGATATAGTAGATACTGGCAGAGATGAATATGGGCTTTGCCTAAAAAAGAATACAGTCACAATGATAGATCCAATGATAACCATAAAACTATATTGTCCATTATTAACGACCATTATTAACCATTAATTAATGGCAAATCTGTAATATACTTTAATCACCAAATAAATAATGCTGCTTGACAGTTGATGATAATCTCTGTGTATAACCTCTCTCAAAATGTATAAGTATCCACAGTCGAAGATAATAATATAAAGTGCATAACAATCATCTAAATGTCACAATAAGCTATTCGTTGACTGATATATCATAATATTCCGTGCATATGTTATGGCAGTGTCCCTACTTAAGCCCAACATCCACAAATACAGTCAACAGTATGTCTGCAGTAATGGCATGGATCCACAATAAAAAAAAATAATTTGTGTCGGATATCCAGAATGGCTCATGTGTCGGTGACTCCATTCCCAGTTAGGTATAAATCAAAAGTCATTGGTACTAAATAATACTCACTCACTCCTCTTGTATACCAAGAGCCAGCTAAGGATGCAGGCAGCATGTACAGCCACTTGTCGGCTTGCTCTCATACTGATAGTCTTCAATGGAGGAGAATCACAATCCGGAGCTCTGGTTGAGAATGGCCTCATGCGAAGTATCTGTGGAAAATTGCCAATGTCACATGGAAGGGGATCACAATGAAGGATTTCTCCAATGTGGATATCAATGGTAAGTTGTTTAGGCCAAACACGTTTTGGAGCTAACGTGCTCCTATTTCAGGGTCACAATCAAAATTTTGTTTCATTTTGTTTGTGCCACTGAAGAAGGAGCATGTCAGCATGAAACGCGTTTAGTTTACACCACTTACCATTTTGGTCTCCTCCCAGGCTTTGGCCTAAATGGATTCTCTAGGATTTTTATTTTGAAGCCTTAAAGTCATCAATATCAGATCAGTGAGAGTCCAACACTTGGCACTAGGGGTGAGCGAATCGACTTTGAATGGTACATCTGAACTATATAGTCTTGTCCACTGTGTAGTAGATGTTCCCAGTGAAGTGAAGCTGTGTAGCTCCACCTCCTATTTCTAGTGCCAGAGCTACTGTGGAACCCCTTCAAGCTACATGGAAACTGGGTCATCACATAGGCTACAGTAATGTCCATGTACCGTCTACACTTCCAACAGCTCCCATGTGAGGAAAGTGACATTCCTACACCTATGAGTGCTCATGGTCTATTTGCTCATGCTCTAAGGGCCATACTGGAATCTACGTATGTGGACATGATTTCCTTATGTGCAAGCGAGGCTCATCAATGCTAACCTTATAGCTATACCTCTTATAGGAATGATGCAATTTTCCTTGGTCTATTTGGCACATGCTTCACACATGTATTAAATCAATTTATTATTCATGCTTTAATGATTGGAATTTCAAATGCAGTAAGTAGAGATGAGCGAATCATGCAAAAAATTATTCGCCGAACATTCGCCGAACTTTTCCTAAAATTCGTATATTCGACGAATAGATTCGTTGTATTTGCGTACAAAATATACGTTATGTGCTATTTGCGAATATTCGCTCACTAATAACGAACGTTCATTTTTCAAAAGGTACGCAACTTTATACGCTTTTAATCTATACACTGTTGTGTATGAATATAAGTCTTGCGAATGCACTCACAACGCTAGGTCGTGGCGTACGAACCTCAGAGTCAGAGCGAATTTTGCAAGATGGCAACAGCAAGCAGGCGTTCGTGTCCATTCAGCTCTGAAGAGCTAAAGTACATGGTCCAGAAGATGGACAAGCTGGGCTATGATGGCAGTGGCACCCATCAACACCCGCACCAAGAAAAAAATAAAATAGTGGAGCGAGTGATAAAAGGCCTGCGCCATCACTGTCAGAGTGAGCGGACCCCGGGCCAGGTCCAGAGGAAGTGGTCGGACCTCAAATTGAAGTGCCCAGAGCGGCTAAGGCTGATCCGGGATGAGATACGAGAGGGTGAGTAATCAAAAATATTTGATAAGTAACATGTTAAAAAAGTTAGTTTACTGTCTGTATTGTATATCTACCAGTGCCATTAAAGAAAACCGTATAGGACAACGTGGGAGTGAGTAGTGCGCTGCAGCAATTTTTCTTTCATGCTAGGCCATGCCTCTAACTCCACTCAAAGGCTAGGGCTACACGACGACATTTGTCGCACCAATGTCGCGCGACAATTTTTATAATGGAAGTCTATGGTGTCGCACTGCGACATGCTGCGACTGCGACACGACAGTCGCAGAAAAGTCCATCCAGGATGGGTTTTTCTGCGACTGTCGTGTCGCAGTCTCAGCATGTCTCATGTCGCAGTCAACACCATAGACTTCCATTGTAAAAATTGTCGCGAACACTGTCGCGAGTGTAGTTGTGCACTATGTGTCACGCGACACATGTCGTCGTGTAGCCCTAGCCAAACAAGTGAAGGTATTCTCAGATACGTGCCCCTTCCCAGTAATTTGCCTTAGGCTACATTCACATATGTGGCATTGATCTGGGAGGCTGTTCCACGGTATTTGTCCTGCCAATTCCCGGCGTTCTTGCGGATAGCGGTCGGATCAGTGCCGTCCCCCATTATTGTTAATGGTGCTGGCCGTTCTCCCTTTTGTGTCAGGCAAATGCCGGATCCAGACAGATCTGGGCTAGCGCTAGTGTGAAAGTACCCTTATATGCCCCTTCATAGTTAGCGCTTCCTCCTCCTACACACAGACTCAAAGATGTGCTCATGCTGCAGCTAATGTGTCTGGAGTGGGTGATTTAAAATATATTCCCACGATAACGATATTAAGAAATTTGTATGTGCTGTATTTCTATTTGTTATGTTTGTACCTGCAGAATGTGACACACAGACATCTTTTATTCATTCATTCAACCCCCCACCCCTCCCAACAAATGCTCCCTCCATCAAATATGCACCCCAGATATTCTATGTATCAACATCAGAAGTTACAACTGTTCATTTGAGTTGAATGTAATGCCATTATTTAAATTTTGACAGCTGCTGCACCAGAGAGGAGCTCCTCTGCCCCTCCTCCACCCCACCCTGAGAGGACCCCACCTGGCCCTCATACACCCCCAGCCCAGCTACCAGAGGCAGAAGGTAGGTAAAATAAAACGTGTAATGGGTGGCCCTTCTGTCTTCAAAATACAAGCTAATTTTATGTTTTATCTTTTATAGCTCCAACCGTCAGTGGGGATATCGATTTTTCCCCAGGCCCATGGGAAGACAACCCAGTATGGGTGTCCCGTAAGTACAAACCCCTAATTCACAGAAGTGTAATATTTTCAAGCACTAGGATCATGCCACCCAACATGTTATTGATAACTAGACTGTGTACACATTATGTTCTCCAAGTGGTTAGTGAAGCTGAAATATCCCAATAATTTTAAAATTAAGTTAGTTAAAGAAGTATAAACTTGTGTTACCCCAAAAACATTTAACAAAAATGTGAATCATATTATGCATCGCTCAGACGCCATTTGCAGCGGGGCGACCCTTCCCCTCCAGGGCCCTCTAAGGAGATATCTCTCTTGTCCCAGTGTAGGAGTGCCAAGGGTATTTTAGGCCTACAGTGTCTCTGGGGTATGTGTCACGGTGTTCCTATCTTGATGGACGAATAGGCCCCAGGCGGTGACTCTGGCTGCAAAAATGATAGGTGGAATAATTGAGGGTCGTCGAGTGAAATGAAGTCCAGACCATCACTGGGGTGTTACAATTATAGTACATTTGCAATCTCTTTTTAACAAAGCGAGAAACAGCCCTGCACCTCACATAGATCCAGAGATCTGCCCCAATTACTGCTACATCAAGCTGGTTACTAAAGGGTAGTGTGACTAGTGGCTATTCTGCTGCATGTCAGGACTCATGTCCATCTCTCCCTATTACAGCTCAGGACAGGAGGCAGTTGAAGATTTAAACTGAGCATGTGCGGCCTTCTCAGTGAGCAGTTCAAAGAAAATTTAGAAAAAAAAGGCTCATTATTTAAAAATATATTTCACTGAATAACTGAGTCAGTTCTAGTAGATATACTAAATATTTCATGACATGCAACTAGTATTCAGATCCAGGTGCTGCTTTGAAAGTTTAGAATATTTTTCGTGGGACAACCCCTTTAACTTGATATTACTAATTATATTCCTGTTTCCACCGCTACAGACATACCATCTGACTTCGAGATGGAGGCCGCCATACGGCGATTTGGCGTGAAGCTCCACGCTGCCACCCGCCTCCTACGCAGCCTCCAGCTGGACCACCTGGAGCTGCAGCAAATGATGGCGGCAAGTCAGCATCCGCTTTAATTTTTATTTTATTTATTTTTTGTATTTTTCTGTTTTCAAAAAGTTATTATTATTATCATTATTATTATTATTATTATTATTATTATTAATAATATAAAATAGGTATATAACCTGTGGTTTGATGTTTTTGTACACCTTTAACCCCTTCCTGACATACTGTGAAGAAATATTGTTAGGAAACATATATGTACGTAACGCACAAGTGCTGCCAAAAATGACACGGAACAGGCACTCCAATACAAGGGGTATAAAGAAGGGCCTCATTCACATTGTGGAACAATTGTTCTTGTTGTGGGACTCATACACTCATAAAGCCTATGCACAAAGTGACAAGTCTGCCAAAAATTACAAGGAACAGGCACTCCGATACACATTTAATTACACATAAAGGAGGGCATCAGACACACCCGTGAAAAATTAAGATTGATGGCCTGCTGGTGAACAGACCCATGAAAACATTATTTTTGAGGGACTGGTGGTGAACAGACCCATGAAAACATTATTTTTGAGGGACTGGTGGTGAACAGACCCTTGAAAACATTATGGTTGAAGGCCTGGTGGTGAACAGACCCATGAAAACATTAATTATGGGGGTAACGTTAACTAACAACAGCTACAAGCGTAGAAAACGGAGGAGGAGGAAGACAACAGTGTTTGCTTTTGAAATAGGGTTTTGTAGACTTCGGGTTCGCACAGCCCATGACATGACACTAGACATTTGGCAGTAAAATTATGGCCCGGCTGACAGCAACAGTGGGAAGACAGCACTCAGACTATTCTGCCCTGCAAGGCCTGATCTAATCACCAGCATCAGCAAGAAGAGTAAGAAATTCGGATGTAATCCAGCCTTTATTCATTTTTATAAAGGTATTTTTTTGAACACTGCTCGGTGACAGATATGTCTTTTTGGGTGTCACCACCCCCCCAGCGGCACTAAAAACCCTCTCTGACATGACACTTGAGGCTGGGCAGGAAAGAAGCCCTAGTGCATAGTGGGACAGTTCCGGCCACTGTTGTAATCTGCCTGCCCAGAAGTCCAGGGGGTCTGAGAAGAGACTTTGTGAGCCAGACTGCAGGTAAGCCTGAACCTGCTCATTGAGGCGGGTGATCTGGGCCTGCTCACTTGGCTGTAGCTTTGGGGAGCCTGCAGTAAAAAATTCCTGCATCATACTCATTAGGCTTAACTGTCTGCTGCTGGTTGTGGCAGAAGGTGGATTACTCGGCCGGACCTCCTTCTCAGACATGCTGGCAGCAGGCTGGGGCTGGCTGAAAGCTCTGCCCAGGTTACTACATAGCTTCTCCCGCAATGAGACTAATTTCTCTTCCCTTTCCTGGGGAGGAAAACAATCCCCCATGTTGGATTGATACCGCGGGTCCAGAAGCATCGCCAGCCAGTATTCGTCAGTCTGCCTTATGTTTAGGATACGCCTGTCAGTGCGTAAGCATGTGAGCATACAACTCGCCATCCTGCCCAGCGTGCCTGAGAGGCCACTTCTTTCCATCTCAGCCTCTCTCCGAGAAACTGCTGTGTCCCTGAAAGTGTCATCATCCTCATCCTCCACCTGTGTCTCCTCCTCCTCCTGGTCATCAACATCACCCTCATTAAAATCCTCCTCCTCTTCCCCCTCCTCTAACTGAAGCTCCTCATCCTCATCCTGTTCCACAAGGGAACTTTGGCATTGGGGCTCCCCTACAGTGACAGCATGGCGGCCGTAGACAAATGACCAGGATTTCCTTCCCCCATTGCCCCCTGCTGCATGAGCGTGAGTGTCTTTTCCAGCACAAATATTATTGAAATTACGTCGTTCACACCGCAGCTGTCCCGGCTGACCAATTTGGTGGCTTCTTCTAAGGGCCTTAGAACAGTGCAGGCATCTCGGACCAGCCTCCACTGCTGGAAATCAAAGCCGCACCTGCTCCCTATGCTGGAAGATTCTGGCTGCTGCTGGACAAAATCGTCCACTGCTCTACGCTGCTCTAGGAGTCGCTGCAACATATGAAGAGTGGAATTCCACCGGGTCGCCACATCACCTATTAAGCGGTGTGGCGGAAGACCGTTTTGACGCTGCAGTTCCAGCAGAGCGTGCCGAGATACATATGAATGGCTAAAATGAGTGCAAAGCTTCCGCGACTTTGCCAGCACTGTGCGCAAGCCAGTGAATGTTTTTAGAAATCTTTGCACCACTAGATTTAGCACATGTGCCATACAGGGAGCATGCGAGAATTGACCCAGGTTCAGCGCTGCCACTATATTTGTCCCATTGTCACTCACTACCTTGCCCACTTCCAGCTGACGTGGAGTCAGCCAGTGCGCTATTTGCTGCTTCATGTAATGCAGCAAGCGCTGGCCTGTGTGGCTGCTACTGCCAAGACAAACTAAGTCTAACACTGCATGGCAGCGTTTCACCTGACACATGTGATATGAAGGAGCGCGGGTAACTCGCTGCCCTGACGCTCCAGCAGGAGGACTGCCCGTGGAGGTGGAAGCGGTTAGTTGTTGGGTGCTCTGCTGCAATCCTGGCTGGAAAGCACGTGGAGGTGCCAACAGCAATTGACCGGGTTGCTGGGGTGTTCCTGCCTAGCTGCCACTAAATACATTCAGCCAGTGGGCAGTAAAGGACATGAATTGCCCCTGGCCGTAAGCACTGCTCCAGGTGTCCACCGTGACGTGCACCGTGCTGCAGAGAGACAGCTGCAGGGAGCGTCCAATATTCTCTGGGGAGTAAAGGGTGGGGATAGCTTTGTTTGAAAAGTAATGCCGGCTAGGGACCTGCCAGAGTGGCTAAGCGCAAGCCATTAGCTCCCTAAAAGCTGGGCAGTCAACCAGCTGGTACGGCAGAGACTGCACAGCCAACAACTTTGTCAGGTGACCGTTCAGTTTGCGTCGGATTACTTGTGGCGTAAAACTGCTTCCTGGCCACACACTCGGCAATGGACGGCTGCCGAATGAGAGGAGGTGGAGACATGCACGCACTGGGCGACGATGAGGTGGATGTACTACTTACACCCCGGGATGCGGGCTGAGCTATGACCCTGGATGCGGCCTGCCTGACAGAAGGGACCCCCAGAGAAGTAACCAGCTCTTTACTATTATTGGGCTGCTCTAAATTGCCGGCATGACGCCGCTTCAAATGGTTCCACAGAGCAGTGGTCTCAACATTTGCGGCTTTTCCACGGCTCAATTTCTGCTTACAGAAATTACACGTGGCCATACTGCTGTGTGGTAAAATACTTCCACACACCCGACGTGCGCCCTCCACAGCTGGCCAAGCTTCTCGCACGCTTACTTCCTGGCGCCGGCCCCACTATATTTGGGGTCTCGCTAGTTTCCAGGGAAGCACTAGCCCTGGGCCTAACTCGCCTCTGCCCTCTGTTGCTGCCACTACTAGTACCACCCTCCTCCTCTGAGCTCAAATCCTCCTCCGCTTCACAGGTCCTCCGGCCTAACACATCAGATTCCTCATCAGACTCCTCCACAACACATTTTTGCAAATTAGGCTGTTCCCCACCAACTGACAATTCTGGGCAGTCCAAAATCTGACTGCCCTCTAAGAAATCCTCAGGGAGGCTGTCCTCTATAACCGCCGGATTATAAGTTGGGCTTCGGTGGCTTTTTTTTCCTAGAAATTGCTGAAGGGACACCACTAGGAGGGAACACTGAAGCCCGAGAGGTGGCAGAAAATGATGGGGTTTGCTTGAGTGGAATGGTGGAGCAGGACGAGTCTGACCCCTGGCTACATATGGACACTGTATCAGCAGATGACAGAAGATCATCCGGCTGAGACTGAGATGAGCGTGCCATCCACTCCACTACCTCATCTGCTTTCTCCTCCACTACAATGTTGCGCCTTGGTGGGTTAGCCTGGTGGAACAACGGCCAAGTATTGAGAATATTAGTAGCAGATGCTCCGGCTACAGGTCTTTTGGCACTGCTGGCGCTGCCCTGTGCCACCTTCTCCTTTTTTTTAAAGCTCAAAGTCTGGCTGGAACTGGACCCCTTTTGCTTATCCATGCCAAAGATTTTTTAATTCACTCTGTGGCCCTGCAGCTGGTCTTTGTCCCTGTCTCTCCCTGTCTCTCTCTCCCTGCCTGATTATTTACTAGCCCTGACCTGGCGCTGCAGTATCCCTGATATATGTATGATAGATTCACACTACAATTACACCCCAGTTAGAAGAACACGGTGTCTCTGAACTTCACAAATTCACAACAGTGCTTCTGCTCGCCTCAGCAATCACAGCAGAAATGAAGCGTCACTGGCTTACTGAGCCTGAGCCAATCAGAGCAAGCCCAGCCTACTAGGTCAGGTGACCGCTTTCTTCCCGGGCTTTTGCGCACGATAAACGAACGAACAGTAAAAGATCGCTACTAAGATGAATTTGTACGCAACAGTGTATACAGTAACTAATTCGTACGCAATTGCGTATAATTTATAGGACAAACTACGTAGCGAATGCGTACAAAGCCGAAGCGAATCGACTAATATTCGGATTCGCTTCGCAGCTGAAAAATCCCAAGATTCGATACGAATCTACGAAGCGGTGAATAGATTTGCTCATCTCTAGCAGTAAGGTTGTACGCTTTGATATTCATTATTTTTTTTTAATGGGATAGACAACGTGTGAGTATAAAATGAAAAAACTGCATCCTATAGATGTTACAATTATGGTATGTAAATGTTAGAATTCTTACCTATACACTATACTGTATATTCTTCCTCCTACTGGACATGATTGGGTGTTGACAACACAACCCCATGTCCAGGTGATTGCTGTTCTAATTATAGAACGTTACAATACTGTCAACAATTTGATATATGTATATTTGTATATAATTATTTAATTAACTTTTTTTTTTTTTTTTTCTTCCTGACTCCTCTCGCTTAGTCAGCTAGAATGGTGTGGCATGATTAGTCATAGTCTGGTGATGGTTTCCGCTGTCTCAGGGCCTAAACAGGGATAACAGGAGGCAGGAGACACGGGATCGCCCCTATCGGGGCGGCTATTCCGTTTATAGGCAGGGTTTTGGAGCCTAGGGCGACCAATAGGGATAGCCCTCTTTTGCATTATATCCATCTGATACGGCACAAAATCCTCCCTATCACGGATTTGAATTTGCCTGAATAGTTGTTTTTTTTTGGTTTTTTTTTTGCACTTTTTTCTTGGTTGTTTTTTATCAGTTATATATCAATAAACGTTATATTTTATGAGATGGTTTTATCTGTGAGACTATACACTATACTGTATATTCTTACCAGTTCTACATGCAATTTAATATGTCACCTGATGTATTGTCATTACTACATCTCAAGTTTTGAAAATTAAAACAGGAATACATATTAATAAAATAATGTAGATTAAGATAGACAGAGCGGTAAGAAAATGTACCATATTGTGCGTGGATCCATAACTATTAATGACAAAATGAGATCTGATAGAATTAATTTTCATGCCAGTGTTCATTGGAAAACTTTCTTGTTCTAGTACATTGTTAAAATTTAACGCTATAAATTTAATCAGGGCAAATTAATGGTATTGTTTTGCAAATTAATTTAGATATTAAAAATTATGTTTCCAACCAGATCTGTTACTCCAATTAAATATTAACTCAACGCGCTCTTTATTTTTTTTTAAGTAGAATTTAGTCTTTGAAGTGTTCCTATTAATCTCCATGATTCAGAGATGCTTAAAATTCCATGAAAGTCCATTCGGCTACCATTCCTGTGCATCACTTACAGTAATTTATTTTCAGAACATAAATCTATTTATAAATGAAAATCCTATTAAGAGAAGACAAGAAAAATTAGTCCAATGTTTTGCATTGGTAGAGTAGAAACAAAATGAGTGGCCTAACCTGAAGTGACATCTACAAATTACCTGTTAATTTAAACTGGGTTGAAGGATGACAGAGTTTAGTTGGACTGACAAGAACTACCAATGGAATGACAGTCAGACCTACTCTGGTCATAAAGCCCTTGCGTTTAACACATTTTTCTGCTGCTTCTGAGAAAAAGAAGAAGAGATGCCTTTTTCTTTAATGCTGTGTATTTTGAAGAATAGTTTGACTTGCTTAAAAATATAGTTGACACAGTTTTGAGAGCATCTGTATTCAAAGAAGGGTCTGTTATATGTATTTTACCTCTAAAAAAAGAAATAACACCTGCAACAACAACCAGCAACATTTTCACAGTTGGGTACACGTAGAAAGATGTCCAATTGTACAAGATCCATGTTAACAATCTAATATTTTTGGCTGATATAAAGGTTTCTGATGGAGGGGTTAGGTTCCAGGAAAAGACATGTTTGAGGACCAGCGTTTTTCACACTAGTCTTCATTAGTGATGAGCGAGCCGGAGCGGCAAGATTCGGGATTCGCACGAATCTTGCCCGCTTCGGCTCGGCTCGGCATCCCGAGGCAGTGCGGATTCGTGACATTAAAAAAATAATAAAAACAAACTCACCTTTTCCACTTGTTCGCGGGGCTGCCGGTCCGGTGTCTTCTTTCTTCTTTCCCAGCCTTGCAGGACCTGCAAAAGGACGTTCGATGACGTCAGCGCGCTCACCACGTGGCCAAAGGTCCTCTTGCAGGTCCTTCAAGGCCATAAAAGAAGAAAGAAGACACCGGACCGGCTGTGCTGCGAACAAGTGGAGGAGGTGAGTTTGCCTTTATTATTTTTAACCCTTTAGGGGTTAAAAGTATTCCATTAGTCTCTCTCCCCCCCAACCCACCACCTACCCCCACCCCCCGGGCCCAAAAAAAATTGTGGAGGCACTGAGGGGGGGGGAAGGTGGAGGCACTGAGGGGGGTCAAGCTGGAGGCACTGAGGGGGGGGCACAAGATGCTCATCTGAGGTCTGATGGGGGCACAAGACGCTGATCTGAGGTCTGATGGGGGCACAAGACGCTGATCTGAGGTCTGATGGGGGCACAAGATGCTGATCTGAGGTCTGATGGGGGCACAAGATGCTGATCTGAGGTCTGATGGGGGCACAAGACGCTGACCTGAGGTCTGATGGGGGCACAAGACGCTGACCTGAGGTCTGATGGGGGCACAAGACGCTGACCTGAGGTCTGATGGGGGCACATTGTGTTGATCTGAGGTTTGATGGGGGCACAAGACGCTGACTTGAGGTCTGATGGAGGCACAAGACGCTGACCTGAGCTCTGATGGGGGCACATTGTGTTGATCTGAGGTCTGATGGGGGCACAAGACGCTGATCTGAGGTCTGATGGGGGCACAAGACGCTGACCTGAGGTCTGATGGGGGCAGAAGACGCTGATCTGAGGTCTGATGGGGGCACAATGTGTTGATCTGAGGTTTATTATCCCTGTACAGTGACATCACAGTGTTTATTATCCCTGTACGGTGACATCACTGTGTTTTTTATCGCTGTACTGTGACATCACTGTGTTTGTTATCCCTGTACTGTGACATCTCTGTGTTTATTATCCCTGTATGGTGACATCACTGTGTTTATTATCTCTGTACAGTGACATCGCTGTGTGTATTATCCCAGTGCAGGAAGAGGTAAGTGGTCTGTGTTTGTGTGTTTGTTTTCTATTTTTCAGGGTCGTGAATGTAAAGGACTACGTCAGATTCGGTGGACTACCTCGGACCAGCTTTTTTTTTTTTTTTTTTAATAAAATGGTCAAACAGGGGTCTGGGGGAGTGTTTATTTCAATAAAATGTTTTAAACTTGTGTGTGTGTGTTTTTTTTTTACAATACTACAGTTTTAGTAATTACGGCTATCTACAGACGGCCCTGATTACTTATTTTTTTTCAAAAATAATTAAATAATTTTAAAAAAATGGCGTAGGGTCCCCCCTTTTTTCCTTCGCCAGCCAGATACAACCAGCAGCGGCAGCCTGGCACTACCAGGGTGGGAAGGGACAGGGTTATTGACCCTTCCCAGCCTAATTGTACCAGCCTGCAGCCGCCCCAGAGCCAGACCCTCAATTTAGAAGGTCCGGTCCTGCGGGTACCCGGCTCTTCCCGGCACCCCTGGTGGCGGTGGGTGCCGAGGTAATAGATGTTGGGGTTAGTGCTGGCCTGCCATACCGGCAAGCACTAAGCCCAGTATTAGTAATCAGGGCCGTCTGTAGATAGCCATAATTACTAAAACTGTAGTATTGTAAAAAAAAATACACACACACAAGTTTAAAACATTTTATTGAAATAAACACTCCCCCAGACCCCTGTTTGACCATTTTATTAAAAAACGTGGCACAATTACCTAATTTTGACATAGCGGCAGCTAGGAGATGGCATGTGGAGTCGGCAGCGACAGCAGCATAAGGCCGGAGAGTGGCATGATGACATACCCTGAAGAGCAGACCGTAATAAAAAATTCTCGTTCTTTTGGTTAAGATCAACTGTCGCATATGTTCTTAGCAGTTTCGGGGCTTATTAAGCCAGCAGACGGGAACGTAAGACAGAGGAGGTGCAATGAAGACTCCTACTTTGCCTTGAATGTGACAAAATATCAGTATTGACCCAAGACGACAAGAAAGTTCGGAGTTCCATCTTGTGATTGAGCTTGCGGTCTTCAGGGAGCTGAGCTACCACTTGTGGGAGCCCCTGCCTCTCGCCTCCCCCATGCCTATCGCTGAGTGTCCCGGGGGCCAGAATCATTTACTTTTAAAAATTCGAGTGTTCAAAACAAACAGGGTTTCCTGTGTACTTCAGCTTTGAATAATGGAATAGGACTACAGAACGTACTAAAAATTTATGACTGACATGCTGCTGCCGAGCAGAAGGTCCTAAAAATACTAATCAATTTACTAGGCCAACAAGTGGCACCATAACAGCAGCTGCAAGAGGCAGCAACAGTCAAAAAAAATTCAAGGCCACAGAGTGGCACGTAACAGCAGCTGCAAGAGGCAGCAGCAGTCAAAAAAATTTCAAGGCCACAGAGTGGCACCATAACAGCAGCTGCAAGAGGCAACAGTCAAAAAAATTTCGAGGCCACAGAGTGGCACCGTAACAGCTGCTGCAAAAGGCAGCAGTCAAAAAAAATTCAAGGCCACAGAATCGGAGAGGCAGCAGGAGTCATACTAATTTTAATGAGACAGAATGGCACAGTGACATACCCTGGGAGAGGCAGCAGTCATAAAAATTTAAATGCAACATACCGTAGAGTGGCACAAATTTTATATTTAAGAGGTAGCGGCAGCCAGGTCACAGCGTGTGGAGGCGGCGACAGCAGCATGAGTAGGCCACAGAGTGGCACAATTACATAATTTGGAGGTAGCGGCAGCTAGGACACAGCGTGTGGAGGCGGCAGCAGCAGCATGAGTAGGCCACAGAGTGGCACAATTACATAATTTGGATGTAGCAGCAGCTAGGACACAGTGTGTGGAGGCAGCAGCAGCATCAGGCCACAGAGTGGCATGGTGACATAGCCTGGAGGTGACAGCAGTAGCAGCATGAGGAGACCTGATTGTTGAGGTGGCAGCAGCATCAGAAGGCTACATATTGGGTCAGTGATAGAGTGGAGAGGTGGGTGGCAATACCAGTCACTGGTAAAGATGCTGGGTGGTAGAAGGAACAGCTGGCAGATGTGTGGCATCAGGCGGGTGGCAGCATCATAAGAGTGGCTGAGGCAGGTAGCCTGAAGAATACAGTCTGATTTGTCAAGGTTTGGGTGACACATCATGGCTGATCTAATCTGATGCATCAGGCATTGGTGGGTGGAAATCCTGGCTGATCCACGCCTGATTCATCTTGATAAAGGTGAGTCTTTCCACATTTTGGAAGGACAGGTGAGTTCTCCTTGGGGTAACTATGCCCCCGCCACACTGAACACCCGCTCTTATGCCACACTACTAGCCGGGCAGGACAGCTTCTCCAGTGCAAACTCGGCCAGTTGTGGCCACAAATCCAGTTTGGCTGCCCAGTAGTCCAGCGGATCTTTAATGTGGGGTGGCAGGGTACTGTCCAAGTAAGCCACCACCTGCTGGTTCAGTGTCGGCTCCTGGTCTACCTGCTGCTGCTGGTGAGTACTTTCCGCACTTGGCGGGTGAAGAAAGCTGCTCATCAGCGACTCCAGACTCAAGTTGCTGCTGATGGAGCTGGTACTGCTCCTAACCCCCAACCCCAACCCCCCACAGCAGCCATGGCAGTGGTACGTGAGCGCTGAGGGACTCCCCGGTCAGACCTGTGAAAGGATGAATGATGACGCAGATAGGCAGCAGCCAACTGACTACATAGGGTGTCTCTATAGTACTTCAGTTTGTCCTCCCTCTCAGCAGGTAATAAAAAGGCCCCCATTTTAGACAGGTAGTGAGGGTCCAAGAGGGTGGAGAGCCAGAAGTCATCCCTCTGCCGAATGGTGACTATTCGTCTGTTACTACGTAAGCAAGTGAGCATGCATCTGGCCATTTGCGCAAGTGACTCGGAGGGACTCCCTGCCTCCAACTCCACTGTATACTGCCATGGTGTCTCTGGGTCATCTGACTCATCTTCCTCATCTCCCTCTACCTCCTCTGGCTGCTCCTGCTCCTCCTCTTCTGTCACCTGGGTAGAAAAACCACTAAATGCTTGTGCTCTAATGTTCTCCTCCTCCTCCTCCAGTTCAGCCCCCACCGGACTCATGTGGCCATGAGATCCAGTCTCCACGTCTCCAGTCCCCTGACCAGAAAGATTTTGCAGCATCTGTTCCAGGACATGAAGCAGTGGAATGACGTTGTTCATACCGTAGTCCTGGCGACTGACAAATAACGTGGCCTCCTCAAAGTTCCTGAGCAAGCGGCAGGTGTCACGCATGAGCTGCCACTGGCTGACATCAAAATTACACAGGGGAGTACTCCTGTCTGCTTGGATCATTAAGAAATCATTTATGGCCTTTCTCAGTTCGTACAGTCGGTCCAACATATGGAGGGTAGAATTCCAACGGGTGCAAACGTCACATATCAGCCTATGTTGGGGGACGCCATTCTGCCGCTGCAGCTCAAGGAGGGTGTGCTTGGCGGTGTAGGAATGGCTGAAGTGCATGCAAAGTTTCCTGGCCATTTTTAGAATGTTTTGCAGTTGGGTATAAGACTTGAGGAACCGTTTGACAACCAGATTAAATACGTGCACCATGCAGAGCGCAAGGCTCAGCCCTCCTTGGTGCAGTCCGGACACCATGTTCTTTCCGTTAACTGTCACCATGGTTCTGATTTTTTGTTGTCGCGGAGAAAGCCAGCAATCAATTTCTTCATTCATGATTCAGAGCAGTTCCTCCCCTGCGTGACACCGCCGTGCCCTGCACATGTGGTGCGCTGGAGGAGCACTATGACTTGGCCCTGCAGTGGAGGCTGAGGTGGTGGTGAAGGAGCCGGACATTAGCGCAGGATCAGCAGTTTGACAACGAGGAGGAGAAAGTGGCGCCACCTGTTCAAGTTGCTCATGTGGCTGGGCAGGAAGCACATTGACCCAGTGGGCCGTAAAGAACATGTACTGGCCTTGACCATAGTTACAACTCCACACGTCGGCGCTGCCGTGGACTTTGGCAGACACCGACAGGCTCAAGGACTGGGCCACCTTCTCTTCTACATATTTGTGCAGGGCTGGGACTGACTTTTTGGCAAAGAAATGACGGCTTGGGACTCTCCACCTCGGCACTGCACAAGTCATCAGTTCTCTGAACGGTGCAGAGTCCACCAGTTGAAAAGAGAGGGACTGTAGCACGAGCAACTTGGACAGGAGCACGGTCAGCTTCTGCACTGTAGGATGGCTGGACACGTACTTCTGTCTCTTTGCAATCCCCTCGTTGAAAGACTGCTGCCGTAATGAGTGGCGAGGAATAAGAGGAGGAGGAACAGGAGCATCTGGAGCGGTAGATAATAACAGACAGCTCCCTTCAGCAGAGGTGCTGGAGCCTTGACTGCCTGAAATGGGATGCGTTCCACTGGGTGATACTGCTGTTGCTGCTGCCGAACTGGACCGCCTCATCTGAGCCATGGTTCTCCCAGGCCACTTTGTGGTATTGCTGCATATGTTGGCGCAGGAAGAAGCTCATTTGCCTATATCAATACATCATTTTTTTTAGCAATTAGGCACATATGAACATGGGACCAAGACAGATGCCTTCAGCTGCCAAGCGCACATGCAACAGGTCAGCCATAGGTACAAATCTGCTGACAGATGACCTTTAAGGAGCTTGGTAAACAAAATGTATCACCTATCCCCAGGAAAGGTGGCAAATGTATGACTTCTGGAGGTTGGATCACTGGGAACCCCCACTAATCATGAGAATAGAAGTTCTTGCATCCCCATTTGTGAATAGAACTGGGATGTGCATACGTGAACTTTGCTCCATTCACCAATATAGCAGATTGAGGTACTCAACAGTCCTACAGAATGTAATGGATTGGTGCTCAAGCATGTTCACCTCCACTCTATTCACACAAGGGACTGGGAGAACTCCATGCTTATGATTCAAAGAGGTCTCAAGGGTCAGATGAAAAGTGATCATCAATCTATCACCTATCCTGTTCATACTTGACCAATGTTGTTCGTGGGCCAACCCCTTTAAAAGTGTTGCTCCAACACAATAAATATTTTTTTCACCTATAAGGCCTATCAAGTGTGATGGGTGAGGGTCCTCTAAATGGGAGATGCAGAAAGAGTTGAGCGAGAAGACTGGACAAAAGAATCTAATAAGTGCTCTGGGAAATTTCCATCAGTAGCATCAGGAGGGCATTCTGATACATACCATCTACTCAAGATGGTGGCAATAACAGACCCTTGCTACCACTGTTCCAATCTTGGTGAAATCTAGTCTTTATTCTATGATAAAGCAATTTTTGGGACAACAAGCATTACTAGCATGAACAAACCCTACCATCCAAGCTATTAGGAAAATGTACAGAGCTGTAATTACTCCATTTGGAAATTATAATTAAAATATTAATTAGCTTGTTGGGTTGGCATTTTAAATGAAACAGTTAACAACTTGGAATAATGCGATAAATATTTTCCCAGAAATTGATTTGATACACTTCAATTACCCTGTATGACAGTAAAAGTTTAATTAAAATATAGGATTCTCAACCTAGGAGCTTTATCTTTTGACAGCATTAAAATGGAAAATATGCTGTTTCCTTTCAGAAAAGATTGATGTAATGCCCCTTCGGTAATGTGAAATGTCGTGGATTTCTATTTTCTAATAAGTATCCATTCATCTGACAGTGGTGAAGAATTCTTCAAAGAGATAAAAGTTCTCCAAATTCTTCAGGCAAACAGGTATTGAACTAATCACACTGGGGAGGATGTTGGAGATGCTATTAAGAGCTTAAAATAGCAAAGGCCTTTGGTGAAAAGAGGTTTCCTGAAGATATGATAATATTATAAGATCCTGATTTACTGCATTGTGTCTATATAAGGCATAGATATATGTTCAAATCATTGAACTAAAAATATTGTATTGCACCTCTTAATCCAAGTACCATGTCAGACGCTAATATTTTATACTTTGATTCTTTTCATAATTTTCATGAGTAGTAGCAGCAGTATCATTATTAATATTTCAGGACATGCCTGTTTTAGAAAATACTTAAATTCCCCATAAAACAAATATTCTGGATTATCTTTTTCCCATTTGAATTTTATCTCTTTCTCTGTTACTCTTTACATAAATATATGAATACATAGACAACCCGGGTATGTTATCTTTACTCTTGTCAAAGAAGAAGCACTGACTGGACTGTATCATGCGATGTAAAGGTATCTCCCAACTGGAAAACCCAGGTGTCTATTTTTTTCCATACATTTTCAGGACACTTAATGATTTGCAATTATTCAGCCACTCTTGCCTTCCATCTTTCAGTTATCCCTAATTGCACCTCTTCTGTGGGTGCGGTTGGTCTCAATTAGTTACTAGGCCCTATATCATCTGCAATACCTGATACTAAAGATGAGCGAATTGATTCTAGCAAAGCAAAACGTCTTCACCTGAGAGGGGATGTCCCTGCAGTTGAGAAAGAGCCCACCTGCCTCTTGATTGATAGGGTCAGGCATCTTAAATGGCCCTGACAATATTGTGCCTGCACAGCTGCTTCCACTACTGGAGTACTGAGCATGTGCCACTAAACTTCTGGGTAGTTGTGCGTGAATATTTGCTACTCCAGTGGAGTAATAGAGCCTCTGCCACCACTCAGACCAAGATGAAGCAAGATGTCTGTCCCTGTCAATGAAGAGGTAGGTGGGTGCTTATTTATCTTATTTATCTAGGGCTGTGATGGCTAACCTCTGACACTCCAACTGTGGTAAAACTACGACTCCCAAGATGCCCCCCTTGCTTGGCTGACCTTAGAACTCCCTAGAAATGAATGGAGCATGCTGGGAGTTGTAGTTTCACCACAGCTGAAGTTCCGATGGTTAGCCATCACTGATCTAGGGGAAACCCTATCACAGGTGAAGAACTCTTGCAGATGAATCAAATTGATTATTTAGAATCCATTCGCTCATCCCTACCTGCTCCCTTAATAGCTAGAATTAATAGTCATCCATCCTGGCCATTACAACTGCCTGACTGACATTAATGAAAGCTAGATTCTATGTGACACACACCTAATGGTGGATTTACATGTGCAGTGGAGCAGCCAATTATTGGGAAGGAAGCGTTCCTTCCCGACAACTGGCTGCTCATTCAATGAGGGTGAAGTGCTGCATTTACATGCAGTCATCACCTCCACGGTATTTTGATCGCTCATCTTCATACAGCTGCATTGTTTCTGGGCAGCAGAGTGCTGTTTAAATAGCATGATAATAATAATTTAGTAATGACAGTGTCATGCAGTGACCAAGTGTTTAATCATTAATCGAGTGATCGCCTTCACCTTTAGATGGGCAGATTGCTGGGAATGAGCATTTGTAGGAACGTTCGTCCCGGATAATCTGCCCAACTACCAGCATATGTAAATCAGCAATAAGTCATGAGTTAGCTATGGATTGTCCCATGTCATTCTTGGTTAACAATCCTTTTAATCCTTTCCACTATACCACTATTAAGTTGCACAGTATTTGTAAACCTTATGCCATACAACATAGTCATATCTATATCTATCTGTCTAGAGGTGCTGCTCTTCAAACCTGCAAATTGGTCCTTTTGACAAACCCAGTTCATGAAATGCAAGTCAAAAAAATGTTAGATCTGCTTGGCAAAGACATAGGTATTTTGTTGCAATAAAACATAAGAATTACCGAAAGCATTGTAAAAGAAATTTGCCCATAAGTCAAAAAAACTGCCTGCTTGACACGGTGTTTAAGTCAAAGCATTAACAATTGCTTATTTTAGATCATCTGAGCTGTGTTTGAGGCATAGTTTAAAAACTTGAATTATGACAGCAGGCAAGCCATTATGATAAATATCTGTCAGCAGATACTCCAAACTTTCATCAAAATATTAATTACACACACAAGATTGTTAAATATCTGCAGAATAATTTACAGACTAGGACTAAATGGCTGCATTTTATACCACACAAGCATCAAACAGAATCATTTTTAATTTGCAGCTCTGCTTATCAACAAAATTTGTAGGACTACAAGAGGAGAATAGATGGAAATGTATCCAGATCTTCCACCAAAACTGAGAAAGTGCATTGGAATACAGTTTATTGTTTCAATGTAATTTATAAAAAATGCAATTTAAAAAAGTATAATCTTCTAAAGAGCAAATAGAACAAACTAAAATACCTTGTTTTTTTATATTGAATATATAGAAGTCTGTCTGTGCTAGGGAGCAGTGTGGTCTCAAATGGGTTTTCCCATCTAATAATGTGATAGCTTATCACTAGGATTTGCTACTAGCGTTGAGTGAACTTGTGTTTTCAAGTTCGATGTACAAGGTTCGGGTTATCTAAGAATTCCGTTAGGTATTCCGTCTATAAGTTATGTTCCGTAGTAGTGGAATCCATAACAGAAGTCTTAGATAATCCGAACCTGAACCTTGTACGCCGAACTTGAAAACACAAGTTGACTCATCCCTATTTGCTACCACTTTCTGATTGGTTAAAGTTTGCTGGGAAACCTGGTGATCTCAAGAATAATTGGGTCAAAACCCTGGTCTAGTGCCCTTCAGAAATGAAGCTATTTCCTAATCATGCAAAAAATGATAGATCCTTTATTGATCCAAAATGCTAAAAAATGTCCAACAGCGAACACGGCAAACATAGTGTCACACGCAGGTGTGTGTGTGTGTGTGGGGGGGGGTTGAACAAACCAAGCATAGGAGGGAAAGGAGATTAGGCCTAGAAACTAAGAAAGGAAGATGGACACCTCCTACAGGAAACCCTGGCTCAAATCCTGTCTATCTACCAGTATGAACAAGCCTCAGGTAGGCAAGTTCATACACAGGAACCTAAACACCGAACTGACCCAATAGGACCCTGGAAACTATTGACAGGAATGAGTCTACCTGTTCCTTCAAAAGAAAGGACGAACAGGAGTCTCCCTAAGGCCTAATAACAAAACAACAGGAGGGAAAAGGAAACTTATCTTTCAATGAAGAAATGGAGGCTCCAGGATCTCAGCTGAAACCAAACTGCTGCTCACCACCACAACACTGAAGCTATAAACCACAAGGAATAGTGGGAGAAGAAGCAATAAATAGGGGAGGGACAATTACCACACCAGGAACACCTGAGGGAAAAGGGTGTGGTAAAAACCAACAACAAAAAGGGAAAACATGTCAGATTATACCACGTGTTGCCAATCTGACAGACCTTCTGTTATCTGTCATAGGAATGTCAGTGACACATAGGGGGGAATTTATCATTAGGAAAATATTTGAAGTCAGTTTTGCTTCAGTCTGTGTTGGATTACTTTCTGCCACATTTATCAAACGTCACAGGTTGTTTGATAAATGTGGCTTGTCCTTAAACCTAACACTTCTGTCTAGAGAAGCTACTCTACTTTTCCTACTCCACCCTCCTCCTGGAGTGAGATTGCGACTATTTTGCGACTTTTTTTTAAAAAGTCGCAATGATAAATCTGGAGTGAAACTCATTAACATGGCTAACCACACCCACTTTTCCACCCATATTACAAACTGGAGTGAGTTGTGTACACATGCAAAAAGTCGCAAAAAAATGCGCAAAAAAGTCGCAAAAGCCCTATCGTGCGACTTTTTGAAGACAGAATTCTGGAGTGAAGGTGTGATAAATCAGGGCCATAGTGTATAAATTTCGTCATATAGTCTAAGGCCCTATTCACACGACCGTGTAAATGAGGCCATATCTATCCGCAAAAATGCGGGAATAGATGCGGCCCCATTCACCTCTATGGGGCCAGGAGCCGCGGCACGGAGCTAGCTCCGTGCCGCGGCTCTTTTGAAGCATGTCCTATACTTGTCCGTGCGCATGGACAAGTATAGGCATTTTCAATGGGGCTGCAGCGCTCGTAACGGCCCCCGCCGGACGGCCCCCGTATATTTGTGGGTCCACAGTAATGCGGGCCCGCAAATATACGTTCGTGTGAATGGGGCCTTACTTATGGCATAATGTTAACATATCCTGATGTCATGCCATCACTTTATCAGATGGTAAAACCTTTTTAAAGATAAAATGTTGTAGAAAGTTACATTTTGGTTTTATGTAAAACATATTTTTTAGTATTTTTTAAATTATTTTACATTTCACTATCTATATTTTAAATAAATTCTTTAAATTGTCTAGTCTTTGCAATGTCCACTAGGCCTATTAATCAAGCCTTCCTGTTCAGTAGAGGTAACTTTTCAGTAGCAATCTCATTATCATCATAGATAGAATTATAATGACAGACAAAACTTAAAAATAGATAAAGACGTGTTTAGACTACATGATGTAGCAGCCAATTGTCGGGAAAGAAGCGTTCCTAGCCAACGGTCGGCTACTCGTTCAGTGAAGGAGACCTCTGCATTTACATGCAGCAATCTCCTTCACAGTATGAGGACAAGGTATTGCTATTGCGGTCCCTCGTCCCCATACCGAATCAGGGCAGATCGCTGTTTAGACAGCTTACTTACAGCTTACTTGCCTGCTTCCCGGTTCTGGCTCCTGGCTCCTTTGCATGTAAACTTTCTGTTTTACAATGCTTCAGCCAATCACTGATGCATTGGGGACCTGCTGCGCTGTGGCTACCGATTGGCTGCAGTGGTGCCAAACAGAAGTTTACATCCACGGAGTTCAGCAAAGCAGCAGAGGCCAGGGAGAGAAAGAGCTGGTAGCCAGCCTGGGGTAGTCGGTAGTTATGATTCACTTTGCAGGTCTGCAAGGGGGGAGGGTTGTAGTCCAAAAAACCCCCCAAAGGTGATTTATATTTCTTTTAGTCTTGTGAGAATATCTACCAGTTTGTAAAGTGGTAATCTATTGGTTCCCCTGTAAGTAATAATTCATAGATTACTATTCCGGTTACCAGAAATACAGTTTACCAGATTAAGTGCAAGCAATTCAACTTTACTGTGCACAGCTGTTATTGTAATAGCACAAATATGTTATGGTTGTGTTTGTGCCCACTTTAGAAAGGATCAGTACTATTAATGCTTATAGATCTCAGATGAGTGAACTGAACAAAATAAAAGCAATGATTCCTATTAGTTTCAAAGGAATTAAGACTACTATTCCCCAATATAGTTTCTAAGTTCTGTGGGCTCCATTCCTGTTACTTTCCCACCAATCAGTTTGCTTAGTTGAAATATGCCACACAACCAAATTAATTTTCTCAGTTATGGTACATCAGGCAATTTAATATTTTACACTATAGTACTCCAGGTAACAACACCTTGGTCATTCTTCCCTGGTTCCCAATTGTTTCAATCAGCAGGAACTTCCTGCTGTTTCATCTTCTTGTATCTATTAGTTTGTTAGGGGTAGTTGTTGTGCAGCTGCCTCTTAGCTGATCCATTAGTAGGGGTCAGCTGATCATTCTCTTAAAGTCCAATTGTTTAAGAGAGGTACCTGGTGCCCTGAATGTTTAGTCTCTCATTAAATACTTCTGGCTTCTGCAGTGGAGTGCTGGTTATACCGTAAACTCTGTGCATTTAAAACTGGCAATCCTTGTATATTTCTAGTATCTTGTTTCTTGCCTAGTATGCTTCTTGTCCTTCTTGTCAGCGTACTTTAGTTATTATGGCTATTCTAGTCCACCTTGCCTCTGAATCTTGTATTGTTATTGCTTCTTCCTTACTTGAATTTATCTTGCCTTGCTTCTAGTTCAACTCTGCTCAGTGTGTGTTTCTTATCCCATGTCTTAGTTAGTGTTGAGCGAACATGTTCGGCCGAATATAGTATTCGGCCAAACACTGCGTGTGCTCGAGCGCCATGCTCGAGTCCCCTCCCCACACGCTAATTATGATATCTGGCTATAATATTTTTTTTTATTTTTTGGGTGTTAAAAATTGCGCAAGGTGGCCTGACATCACCTGCGCAGCTGGTACATGGTGTATTACTCTCTGTATACTATATACCTGACATCCTTTGCTATTTTTTCTGCCGTTTATTAAGGCCGCACTTCATCAGCTGCGCCTGCTGTATAACATTTGCGCAAGGAGGGACATATAGTGTAGGGATAGGATTTGGCTACGTAGGGCTAGTTGTTCTGTTCAAAAGACACAAAAGTCCATTGTTATATCTGGCTGCATTTTTTTTTTTAAATTTGGGGCAAAAAGAACGCAAGAGTACCTGACGCTAGCACCACGTGCACAGCGTGTGCATTAGAACCTTTCTGTAGTCTATATACCTTACATCCGTTGCTATTTTGTT
Organism: Rhinella marina; assembly: GCA_900303285.1. Lineage (NCBI taxonomy): Eukaryota > Metazoa > Chordata > Amphibia > Anura > Bufonidae > Rhinella > Rhinella marina. The sequence continues at coordinate 27,657 of ONZH01015167.1, forward strand.
TGCTGTTAATTAAGGCCGCAGTTCCTCATTTGCGCCTGCTGTATAACATTTGCGCATTCTAAATATTGGACATTTGGTGAAATTTTTCTGATCAACACTTTTCTGCACTACTGTACTTGTGACAAAGTTGCATATATACTATATAATATGCGCAAGGCGAGCAGTAAGAGACGGGGAAGTGGGCGTGCTGCTGATGGCGAACGCAGAGAGCCAGGGCTCTGGGAGCGGTGAAACTGTGCCTGCTGGCAAAGCCCAAGAAACAAAGTCATCCAAAACTCCTAGCTTCATGTCACAGTTTGCAGGGTGGCACAAGACACAACTCTTATCACCGCACCAGTGCGAGCAGGTAGTCAGTTGGATTTCAGCTGATAATGCTTCCAGTCGGTTAAGCACCACCCTCTCTTCCACAAAGTCCAGTCTCAGTAGCCAAGAGTCTGGGCAACAAAATCCTCACCCTGTTCCTCCTTCCTCCCACCATGCAGAGTCTGGGCAAAGAAGTGATCCCACATTCGGATATTCCGAGGAGCTTTTTTCATCACCGTTCCTTGGTTTGGGCCTCTCACCAAGGTCTCTTGAAGTGGGACATGAGGAGATTTTGTGCCCTGATTCCCAAACTATTGAGCATCCACAGTCTGAAGAAGATGACGGTGGGGAACGGCAAGTAGCGTCTCACGAGGTGCATGATGATGATGAGACACAGTTGCCAATAAGTCAAGGGAAATTAGTGTCTCAAGAGGTTGATGATGAGGATGAGAGAGACGCAGTTAAGTCAGGTTCTTGTTAGGTCACCATGTCAGGAGGAGGACTAGAATGAGGAAGTGGAAGAGGAGGTGGTGGACAATGAAATCACTGACCCAACCTGGGAAGGTGGCAACCAAGCGAGGACAGCAGTAGAGGGGGAGGGATCCGCAGCACTGCAACAGGCTGGAAGAGGCAGTGGGATTGCAAAAGGGAGAAGGCAGGCCACGCCAACTAGGCCCGCAACTGTTCCCTGGAGATGCCCCTTGCGGCAATCTCCCTTGCCGAGGGAAGAGGCAACAGGCCATGCTGAAGCTTATTTGCCTAGGTGACAAACAGCACACCGCTGCAGAGCTGTGGCAGGGCATAAGGGACCAGGCTGAGCTGTGGCTCTCGCCAGTCAACCTAAAGCCAGGCATGGTTGTATCTGATAACGGCCGCAACTTGGTGGCGGCTTTGGAGCTGGGCAACCTCACACACATACCATGCCTGGCCCATGTCTTCAACTTAGTGGTTCAGCGGTTTCTGAAAACCTACCCCAATTTGCCTGTGTGCCCATTTCCGCAAGACACCTACAGCTTCATCTGGCCTGGCAACGCTAAAGCAGTGCTTGTGCTTGCCAGCTCACTGACTGCTGTGCGACCTGAGCACGCGCTGGAACTCCACCTTCCACATGTTGGGCAGGCTTTGTGAGCAGCAGAGGGCAGTAGTAGAATACCAGCTACAACACGGTCGGCGCCTTTCCAGTCAGCTTCCCCTCTTCACAAGCGATGAGTGGGCATTGATGTCTGACCTCTGTGAGGTTTTACGCAACTTTGATGAATCTACACAGATGGTGAGTGGCGATAATGCAATTATCAGTGTAACCATCCCACATCTGTGTCTACTAAAAAGCTCACTGCTCACAATAAAGGCCGACGCTCTGCGTGTGGAAGAGGTGGAAATGGGGGAAGACCCTACACAGGGTGATAGCCAGACCACCCTCGGTTCGTCTTCTCAGCGCAAATTGGAGGAGGAGGAGGATGAGGAAGAGCAGGAGACGGTTGCCACCGCTACCGAGGGTAGCCATAGCACGCTTACACCATCTCTTCGGCGTGGATGGGCCGGAGAGGAGGAAGAGGACGAGGAGGATATTGAGAGTCATCATCCTGGTGGGGAGAGCGAAGCCTTGTATGTTGGAACTCTGGCACACATTGCTGACTTCATGCTATGCTGCCTTTCCCGTAACCCTCGTGTTATATGCATATTAGCCAACACCAATTACTGGTTGTTCACCCTTCACGACCCCCGCTACAAAGAGAACTTCTCATCCCTCATTCCTGTGGTGGAGAGGACAAGTAAAATGTTGCAATACCAGAAGGCCCTTGTCGAAAAATTGCTCCATCTGACAACACTGGCGGCAGAGTACGTAGTTCCTTGGGCACCCGAGAAGGGGAGACGAGGGGAACACACAGCAGTTCCAACAAAGGCAAGGCGACACTCTCTAAGGCCTGGGACAGTTTCATGACACTTCGCCAGCACCCTCACCCTGATGAGCGGCCTAGTGTAACACGGAGGGAAAAGTTTTGGAAGATGGTAAAGGAGTCAACGTACTCAGCGATCCCTCTGTGCCGTATAATTATTGGGTGTCTAAGCGGGACATGTGGCACGAACTGGCGCTCTACGCCTTGGAGGTACTGGCCTGCCCTGCTGCCAGCATTTTGTCTGAGCGGGTATTTAGTGCCACTGGGGGCATAATTACTGATATGTAGTGATGAGCGAACATGTTCAGCCAAATACACTATTCGGCCGAACATTGCTGCGCTCGTGACCACGTGGTGTTCGGCCATACTCGAGTTACTCCCCGAACGCTAATTAGCCAATTATAGTGCGGGAAGGTACTAGCATTCAATATAATACCAGTAGCCATGTTAACTACTGGTATTACAGTGATTGGCTGGCCGGAAACGCATCATCGGGTGCTATAAGGCACCTGGTGACATGTTACCGGCTCATACTGAGCCAGAGAGAGCTGCTACAAGCAGGCACAGGTAGGGCTAGTAGTTCTGTCCAAAAGACACAAAAGTCCATTGTTAAATCTGGCTGCATTTTTTTTTCTTTTGGGGCAAAAAGAACGCAAGTGTGCTTGACCACTACGTGCACAGCGTGTGTATTAGAACCTTTCAAAAGTCTATATACCTGACATCCGTTGGTATTTTTTCTATTGTTAATTTAGGCCACAGTTCCTCATTTGTGTCTGCTATATAACATTTGCGCAAGGAGGGACTTATACTGTAGGGATAAGATTTGGCTAGGCAGGGCCAGTAGTAGTTCTGTTCAAAAGACACAAAAGTCCATTGTTAAAGGGGTTGTCTGGGTTCAGAGCTGAAGCCGGACCTACCCTTACTTTCACCCAGGCATTCCGCCTGACTAGAGCATCGGAGCATCTCATGCTCCGATGCCCTCCTTTGCCCTGCGCTAATTAGCGCAGGGTAAAGGCATTTAGCCCGATTCCGGTGACGAACCGGGCTCTGCCGGGCGGAGGATTCCGCCCAGCAGTGTGTATAATGTAAACAAAAAACCCTTGCCCTGCGCGATCCAGCGCAGGGCAAGGGAGGGCATCTGAGTATGAGATGCTCCGATACCCTAGTCAGGCAGGCTGCTGGGTGAAATTAGGGGTATGTCCTGATTCAGCTGTGAACCCGGACAACCCCTTTAAATCTGGCTGCATTTTTTTTTTCTTTTGGGGCAAAAAGAATGCAAGTGTGCCTGACACTACCATTACGTGCAAAGCGTGTGTATTAGAACCTTTCAAAGGTCTATATACCTGACATCCGTTGGTATTTTTTCTACCGTTAATTTAGTCTGCAGTTTCTCATTTGCGTCTGCTATATAACATTTGCGCAAGGAGGGACTTATACTGTAGGGATAAGATCTGGCTAGGCAGGGCTAGTAGTTCTGTACAAAAGACACAAAAGTCCATTGTTAAATCTGGCTGCATTTTTTTTTTCTTTTGGGGCAAAAAGAACGCAAGTTTGCCTGACACTACCACTACGTGCAAAGCGTGTGTATTAGAACCTTTTAAAAGTCTATATGCCTGACATCCGTTGGTATTTTTTCTACCGTTAATTTAGGCCACAGTTCCTCATTTGCGTCTTCTATATAACATTTGCGAAAGGAGGGACTTATACTGTAGGGATAAGATTTGGCTAGGCAGGGCTAGTAGTTCTGTTCAAAAGACCCAAAAGTCCATTGTTAAATCTGGCTGCATTTTTTTTTCTTTTGGGGCAAAAAGTACGCAAGTGTGCCTGACACTAACACTACGTGCACAGCGTGTGTATTAGAACCTTTCAAAAGTCTATCTACCTGACATCCGTTGGTAATTTTTCTACCGTTAATGTAGGTCGCAGTTCCTCATTTGCGTCTGCTATATAACATTTGCGCAAGGAGGGACTTATACTGTAAGGATAAGATTTGGCTAGGTAGGGCTCGTGGTTCTGTTCAAAAGACACAAAAGTCCATTGTTAAATCTGGCTGCATTTTTTGGGGGCAAAAAGAACGCAAGTGTGCCTGACTCTACCACTACGTGCACAGTGTGTGTATTAGAACCTTTCAAAAGTCTATATACCTGACATCCGTTGGTATTTTTTCTACCGTTAATTTAGTCTGCAGTTCCTCATTTGCGTCTGCTATATAACATTTGCGCAAGGAGGGACTTATACTGTAGGGATAAGATTTGGCTAGGTCGGGCTCGTAGTTCTGTTCAAAAGACACAAAAGTCCATTGTTAAATCTGGCTGCATTTTTTTTTCTTTTGGGGTAAAAAGAACGCAAGTGTGCCTGACACTACCATTACGTGCACAGCGTGTGTATTATAACCTTTCAAAAGTCTATATACCTGACATCCGTTGGTATTTTTTCTACCGTTAATTTAGTCTGCAGTTCCTCATTTGGGTCTGCTATATAACATTTGCGCATGGAGGGACATACTGTAGGGATAAGATTTGTCTAGGCAGGGCTTGTAGTTTTGTTCAAAAGACACAAAAGTCCATTGTTAAATCTGGCTGCATTTTTTTTTCTTTTGGGCTAAAAAGAACGCAAGTGTGCCTGACACTACCATTACGTGCACAGCGTGTGTATTATAACCTTTCAAAAGTCTATATACCTGACATCCGTTGGTATTTTTTCTACCGTTAATTTAGTCTGCAGTTCCTCATTTGCGTCTGCTATATCACATTTGCGCAAGGAGGGACTTATACTGTAGGGATAAGATTTGGCTAGGCAGGGCTAGTAGTTCTGTTCAAAATACACAAAAGTCCATTGTTAAATCTGGCTGCATTTTTTTCTTTTGGGGTAAAAAGAACGCAAGTGTGCCTGACACTACCATTACGTGCACAGCGTTTGTATTATAACCTTTCAAAAGTCTATATACCTGACATCCGTTGGTATTTTTTCTACCGTTAATTTAGTCTGCAGTTCCTCATTTGCGTCTGCTGTATAACATTTGCGCATGGAGGGACTTATACTGTAGGGATAAGATTTGGCTAGGCAGGGCTAGTAGTTCTGTTCAAAAGACACAAAAGTCCATTGTTAAATCTGGCTGCATTTTTTTTTCTTTTGGGGCAAAAAGAACGCAAGTGTGCCTGACACTACCACTACGTGCACAGCGTGTGTATTAGAACCTTTCAAAAGTTTATATACCTGACATCCGTTGGTATTTTTTCTACCGTTAATTTAGGCCGCAGTTCCTCATTTGCGTTATATATATAACATTTGCGCAAGGAGGGACTTATACTGTAGGGATAAGATTTGGCTAGGCAGGGCTAGTAGTTCTGTTCAAAAGACACAAAAGTCCATTGTTAAATCTGGCTGCATTTGTTTTTCTTTTGGGGAAAAAAGAACGCAAGGTTGCCTGACACTACCACTAAGTGCACAGCGTGTGTATTAGAACCTTTCAAAAGTCTATATACCTGACATCCGTTGGTATTTTTTCTACCGTTAATTTAGGCTGCAGTTTCTCATTTGTGTCTGCTATATAACATTTGCGCAGGGAGGGACTTATACTGTAGGGATAAGATTTGGATAGGCAGGGCTCGTAGTTCTGTTCAAAAAACACAAAAGTCCATTGTTAACTCTGGCTGCATTTTTTTTTCTTTTGGGGCAAAAAGAACACAAGTGTGCCTGACACTACCACTACGTGCACAGTGTGTGTATTAGAACCTTTCAAAAGTCTATATACCTGACATCCGTTGCTATTTCTGCCGTTAATTAAAGCCGCAGTACCTCTTTTGCATCTGCTGTATAACATTTGCACAAGGAGGCACATATTGTGTAGGGATATGATTTGTCTAGGCAGGGCTAGTTGTTCTGTTCAAAAGACACAAAAGTCCATTGTTATATTTGGCTGCAATATATTATTTTTGTGGTGGGTTAAAAATTGTGCAAGGTTGCCAGACCTTAACACCACCTTTTATGCATCTGCTGTCTAACATTTGTGTATCCCAAATAACCGAAATCCAGTGTATTTTTTTCGCAGCTATTGAAGCCGAAATTACTAATGTCGCCGTGATTAGCGGCAGTAAGAAACGCAATAAATATCAGGTACATGGGAGAAACATACATTGTCCTGCACATGTAATGTCACCATGATTAGCGGCAGAAAGAAACGCAATAAATGTCGGGTATATAGGAGAAACATACATTGTTCTGCACACACTGCGCAGCTGGTGTTAAGATTAAGCAAACTTGCGCAAATTTTGACCATCAAGAATAACAATATTGTAGCCAGATATAACAAAAGTCCTTAAAAGGACTTTGGGGTCTTTTCAACAGAACAACTAGCCCTGCCTAGCCAAATCCTATCCCTACACTATCTGTGCCATATTGCTAAAACGTTATACATTATATGAATAACTGCAGAAAAAAATACACTGGATGTCAGGTATTTAGGATACAGAAAGGTCATACTGCACATGCAGCACAGGTATGTGACATTACCTGCGCTGCATCTGCTGCATAATGTTTGCTCATTCGGTGAAATTTGTCTGCTCATACACTAAGAAAAAATCTGCGCAACTGTACTTTTGACAAACTTGCATACATACCATTTAGTATGCGCAAGGCAAGCAGTAAGGGACAGGGAAGTGGGCGTGCTGCTGATGGTGCGCGGTGGGCGCAGTGAAACAGTGTCTGCTGGCAGAGCACAAGAAACAAAGTCATCCAAAACTCCAAGCTTCTTTTTCAATACACCTTAAAAGCCACATTTAAAGTTCCTTTATGTTCAGCCGCTTTCCTCTGGTGGGGTAGCGAAGTCAGGGGCAATCCAGGCCTAGTTCATTTTAATTAGCGTCAGCATTTTCAGTTGACAGGCAGATGCGCTTAGCAGTTATTATGCCCCCAGCGGCACTAAATAACCGCTCCAACAAAACGCTGGCGGCAGGGCAGGCCAGCACCTTCAAGGCGTAGAGCGCCAGCTCGTGCCACGTGTCCAGCTTAGACACCAGAGAGGGATCATGGAGAGAGGGATCATGGAGGATGGGATCAAGGCAGAGAGGGATCATGGAGGATGTTTACATTGTCAGCTAGGTACTCCTTTACCATTTTACAAAACTTTTCCCTCCTAGTTGTGACACTAGGCCGCTTATCAGAACCTTTTCCACATGCAGCACTGTCCACCTTTATTGTGAGCAGGTAGAGTTCCAGCACATGCTCAGGTCGCACAGCAGTCAGTGAGCTGGCAAGTGTAAGTGCTGCTGCAGTGTTGCCAGACCGGCGGAAGCTGTAGGTGACTTTCGGAAATGTGCACCTTCACCAGCAGCTCAGGCAAAAAAGTGTAGTTTTTGAGAAACCGCTGAACCACTAAGTTGAAGCAGTTGTTTGGCCTGAGGGAGACTCCTGTTCGTCCTTCCTGTTGGAGAAACAGGTAGACTCATTCCTGTCATTAGTTCCAGAGTCCTATAGGGTCAGTTTGGTCTAGGTTCCTGTGTATGAACTTGCCTACCTTTGATGCCTGTTCATACTGGTAGTCAATCAGGATTAGAGTCATGGTTTCCTTTAGGAGGTGTCCATCTACCTTCCTTAGTTTCCAGGCCTAATCTTCTTTCCCTCCTACGCTCTGTGTGGTTTTCCCCCCACACCTGAGCGTGACAGTATGTGTGTGAGCTTGCCGAGCTCCAAAGCTGCCACCAAGTTGCGGCCGTTATCAGACACAACCACGCCTGGTTGTAGGTTGAGTGGGGAGAACAACAGCTCAGCCTGATCCTTTATACCCTGCCATAGCACTGTGGCGGTGTGTTGTTTGTGACCTAAGCAAATAAGTTTTAGCACAGCCTGTTGCCGCTTCCCTACCGCTGTGCTAAACTGCTTCCAGCTACTGACTGAAGTCTGACTGGTGCTGCAAGATGAGAATCCTAGATGGAAGTGGTGAGGAGAAGGAGGCGTTTGCAGCTGCTAATGTAGCGTGGTGGTGGAAATCCTGATGGAGTAGGCCCGCAATCCTTTGTGATCGGGTAGCACCTGTGCCATCCCAGGGTGCAGCTCGCTCCCAGCCTCCACAACGTTCACCCAGTGTGCCGTCAGGGCCAGAAGCACTTGTCCATGTGTCAGTCGTTAAGTGGACCTTCCCTAACTGTATTGGTCAGGGCAC
>ONZH01015168.1:0-34658 GCA_900303285.1 Rhinella marina
GATAGATAGATAGATAGTTATTCCTATATATCTGCATATATACAGTGCATTCTGAAAACCTTCAGACCCGTTCACTTTTTTTCACATTTTGTGTTGTGGCCTTGTGCTAAAATAAAAAAAAAACTTATGTTTTCCCCATCAATCTGCACTTAGTACCCCATAATGACAAAGTGAAACAGAATGTTTGAAATCTTTGATAATTTCTTGAAAATGAAAAGCTTGTATTGACATTGACCCTTTAAACAGGATTTAGTTGTTGAAACTCTGGCAACGATTACAGCCTCCAGTCTTCTTGGTTATGATCCCACAAGGTTTTTACACCTGGATTTGGGGGATTTCTGACATTCTTTTCTGCAGATCATCTCATGCTAAGGTTGGATGGGGATCATTAGTGATCAGCCATTTTCAGGGCTTTCCAGAGATGTTCGATTGAGTTCAAGTCAGTGCTCTGGCTGGGCAACTAAAGGACATTCACAGAGTTGCCCCTAAGCCACTCCTGTATAGTCTTCCTCCGGACTTGAAAGTTAAAATTAAAGTAAAAAAATTTAAATCTTGGTTTCATCAGATGAGAAAATCTTTTTTTTTCTCACAGTATGAGAGTCCATTACATGCTTTTTTGCGAACTTGAGGCAGGATTTTGTGTGTATTGTACTGAGGAGAGGCTTCTTTCTGATCACTCTGCCATAAAGTCAAGATTGGTGGAGTACTACAGTGATGATTGACCTTCTGGAAGTTTTTCCCATCTGGATCTTTGAAGCTCAGCTAGAGTGGGTTCTTGGTCACCTCTCTTACCAAGGCCCTTCTCACCCGATTACTTAATTTGGTGGGGCGACCACCTCTAGCTCATTTAAGAATTATGAAAGCCATTACGCACGTGGAAACTTTCAGTGCAGCAGAATTATTTTCTTTTTTTCTCCAGATCTGTGCCTTCACACAATCCTGTCTCTGAGCTCTACAGGCAGTTCTTACCTTCTTATGGCTTGGTTTTTGCTCTGATATGCATTGTCAGCTGTCAGACCTTATATAGACAAGGATGTTTTTCCAAATCATGTCTAATCAATGAATTTACCACAGGTAATTCATTCCATTTTATTATATTACCAAAAATCTCTAAACATCTGTTTTGACTTTCTGTTTTGATTTTAGCACAAAACCACACTATAACAAAATGTGAAAAAAGTTCAAGGACGTGAAAACTTTCCAAATGCAATATATACAGTACAGACCAAAAGTTTGGACACACCCTCTCATTCAAATAGTTTTCTGTATTTTCATGACTATGAAAATTGTAGATTCACACTGAAGGCATCAAAACTATGAATTAACACATGTGGAATTATATACTTAACACAATTGTGAAACAACTGAAAATATGTCTTATATTCTAGGTTCTTCAAAGTAGCCACCTTTTGCTTTGATTACTGCTTTGCACACTATTGGCATTCTCTTGATGAGCTTCAAGAGGTAGTCACCTGAAATGGTTTTCACTTCATAGATCTGCCATGTCAGGTTTAATAAGTGGGATTTCTTGCCTTATAAATGGGGTTGGGACCATGAGTTGTGTTGGGCAAAAGTCAGGTGGATACACAGCTGATAGTCCTACTGAATAGACTGTTAGAATTTGTATTATGGCAGAAAAAAGCAGCTAAGTAAAGAAAAACGAGTGGCCATCATTACTTTAAGAAATGAAGATCAGTCAGTAAGAAAAATTGGGAAAACTTTGAAAGTGTCCCCAAGTGCAGTCGCAAAAACCATCAAGCGCTACAAAGAAACTGGCTCACATGAGGACCACCCCAGGAAAGGAAGACCAAGAGTCACCTCTGCTGCGGAGGATAAGTTCATCCAAGTCACCTGCTAAGAAATCCCAGGTTAACAGCAGCTCAGATTAGAGACCAGGTCAATGCCACACAGAGTTCTAGCAGCAGACACACCTCTACAACAACTGTTAAGAGGAAACTGTGTGGATGGACTCTACATGCCTGGTTCCCACTGTGAAGCATGGAGGAGGAGGTGTGATGGTGTGGGGGTGCTTTGCTGGTGACACTGTTGGGGATTTATTCAAAATTGAAGGCATACTGAACCAGCATGGCTATCACAGCATCTTGCAGTGGCATGCTATTCCACCCGGTTTGCGTTTAGTTGGACCATCATTTATTTATCAACAGGACAATGACCCCAAACACACCTCCAGGCTGTGTAAGGGCTATTTGACCAAGAAGGAGAGTGATGGGGTGCTACGCCAGATGACCTGGCCTCCACAGTCACCAGACCTGAACCCAATTGAGATGGTTTGGGGTGAGCTGGACCGCAGAGTGAAGGCAAAAGGGCCAACAAGTGCTAAGCATCTCTGGGATCTCCTTCAAGACTGTTGGAATACCATTTCAGGTGACTACCTCTTGAAGCTCATCAAGAGAATGCCAAGAGTGTGCAAAGCAGTAATCAAAGCAAAAGGTGGCTACTTTGAAGAACCTAGAATATAAGACATATTTTCAGTTGTTTCACACTTTCTTGTTAAGTATATAATTCCACATGTGTTAATTCATAGTTTTGATGCCTTCATTGTGAATCTACAATTTTCATAGTTATGAAAATACAGAAAACTCTTTGAATGAGAAGGTGTGTCCAAACTTTTGGTCTGTACTGTACATCCTCAATTTCAAATTTGGAACGCTGTATAGAATATTAATAAATATAAATGAAAGCAGAATGTAATGATTTGCAAATCTCATAAACCTATATTTTATCCACAGTAAATTTTGAAAAAAATGAACCCATTTTGAATTTAATGTCAGCAACGTATATACTTATATAGACTATAAGACACACTTTATTTCTCTTAAAAGTGAGGTAAACATTGCAATGTCTCTTATAGTGTGAATGCTAATGACTGTTTCTATAATGGGGAGGTGCAAGGAGCAGTGAGGGAAGCGCTGCACAGTACTCATCATCCCTGGTCTTCTTCCGTCTCCACTCTGCACTGTGTCCTGATGGGTGCAATCACAGTGCAGCACGGGCCAGAAGAAGACCAGGGAGTCCTGGATCTGCAAAGTGGTATTGCCACCCAGAGCAAGCAAGGTAAGTTTATTTATGTTCTTAAATGTCTGATTTGAGGTCTTATGGGGGTCTGATCTGAGGTCTAATGGGGTCCAATCTGAGACTGATGGGGATCTGATCTGAGGCTGATGGAGTTAGGGGAGTCTGATCTGAGTATAGTGGAGCTTGGGCGGTATGATTTTGGGGTCTAATCTAAGGACTGGTGAAGAATAGGAACCTGTTTTGGGAGTCTGATCTGAGGTCTGATGAAAATTGGAGGTCTGATAAAAAATATTTTTTTCTTATTTTCCTTCTCTAAATCCTGGGTACCTCTTATAGCCCGGTGCGTCTTATATTCCAAAAGATATGGTAATTCACATGACATAAAAAGAGCATGTTAGAGAGGCAGTGTCTCTCAGAAGCAAAGATGGGCAGAGATTCACCAAAACTGCATATAAAAATTGTGGAACAATTTTAGAAAAATGTTTCTCAATGTAAAATTGTGAAGACTTTACATATCCCACCATCTACATTACTTGATATCATCAAAAGATTCAGAGAATCTGGAAAAATCCCTCTGCATGTAGATAGCTTAAACATCTGGAAATCTACTATCAATGCTGACCAGTATATAGAGGTTTTAGAACAACACAGGTTCCAATCCAGAAAACATCAGGGAAGGCCTTGCTTATTTCAGCAAGTCCCATTTTTTTGAGATATGTTTCTGCCATCAAGTACTAAATGAGTTTTTTTTTTTTAAATTTCACGCACTTATATAGCGTTGATATATTCCGTAGCGCTTTACAAACATTAGCACCACACTGTCCCCAATGGGGCTCACAATCTAAGTTCCCTATCAGTATGTCTTTGGAGTGTGGGAGGAAACCGGAGCACCCAGAGGAAACCCACACAAGCACAAGGAGAAGATACAAGCTCCATGCAGATGTTGTCCTTGGAATTAATTATGGATCTGCAAATCATTGCATTCTGCTTTTATTGATATTTATTTACATTTTAAACCCTTCAAGACCAAATGATTCTCTGTTTCTTTCATTTTTGTGTTTTACTCTTAACCTTCCCAAAGTCATAACCTTTTTATTTTTTCATTTACATAGCTGTATGAGGGCTTGATTTTTGCTGGATAAGTTATACTTTCTAATGGCACCATTTGCATATAATGTAGTGGGAAGTGGGAAAAAAATTCCAAATGGGGTGGAGTTATAAAAAAAAAAATCACAATTACGCCACAGTTTTATGGGCCTTGTGTTTCTTATAGGGTAAATCTGACTTGTTACTTTAATTCTCCAGGTCAGTATGATTACAATGATGCTGCAGGTGTATAGTCTTTCTTGCATTTTAATGCAATACTTTGGAAAAAACTTTTTTTTTCTTTGCATCAGCATATTCCAACCCTGTAACCATACCTTTTTTATTTTTATATGTACGGAGCTGTGAGGGGAAAGGCTCAATTTTTGCACGGCGACCTATATATTTCATTGATACCATTTTGGGGTGTGTATGTCTTTTTGATGCCACTGCCACAGCCAGGCCCTCCTTATGTGAGGCAGTCTCATATCACTCAGAAGTACAGAGGCTGCTGCACACACACTCCTCGCTAGGGGGAGCCAGTAAATGGCTGAAACCATGAGCTCCCAGTTTTTTATCTCCCAGATGCCATGGTCAGATTTGACCACAACATCTAAGGGATTAAATGTATGTGAACAACATTATCATCGATCAGATCCATTAGTCCTGGGTGTCTGCTGTTTAAAACAACAGGAATCTGGCAGCTATGGCACCCTATGCCCTCCAGTCGCCGACATACATTTATGTAATGCAGTTGGGAAGGGGTTAAACAGAGTCCCAACTTTTTTGGATTTGGGGTATGTTTATTCCTTTAATTTGGCATTCAGTGATGCGGCAGCAGATATTTCTAACACAAAACTTCAGTATAGGCTGGCTAACGGTTTGTGCTATACCTTTGGCATATATCTTGCACATGCGCTAGCATTTAATAGATCCAACAAGTAAATGTACATGCGGTGTGGTATAGGACTTTTTTGCTTATGCATCATTGCTTTTTTTTCCTTATTTTTTATATTGCTCATAGTTCACAGTAAATAAACTGCCAAATTAATTCTTCAATCATGGCGGTACCAAAAATGAGTGTTTTTTTATGTATTCTGTAAAATATACATATGGTATAAAAAGTTATTTTATACTTAATAATCATGTTAACAGGGTACATTTTAGTGTTCCAATATGCTGTATTTGAAAATTGCCCTGTAGTCCCTTCTAGCTCCCCAAGACCAGAAAGCTCAGTGATCCAGTCAAGGTGGGAGGCCCCTTTAATCATATCAGCCTTAGGGCCCTAGTACACGACCGTATGCCCTCCGAGACATACGGTCTTTGGGTGGGCCATATGTTTTGGAGTGGCATTGATCGTGCGCACAGACCACACAGCATCATAGATTACATATGATCGTATGAGTGCAGGACAATAGTCCCGCGAGCGGCCCAATGTACACAGCATCATTGTAATTTATGATGCTGTGCACTCCCGTGCGCACGATCAATGCTGCTCCGGGACATATGGCCCACTCATGGACTGTATGTCTCGGAGGGCATATGGTCATGTGCAAGAGCCCTTACTAGTGACCACAGCGATCAAGAATAAGACATAGAGATGAGCAAATCAATTTTAAAGTAATCAGATTTGATCTGAATTTGGTAAAAATATCAGGTGGATCAAAATATGAAATTTTGGTGATTCGATTTGGGCAAATTTTTGAGAATATAAGAGATAGAGAAGAAATAAAAAACAAGAGAGAAAAAATAGAAGGAATTGAAGACCTCAAAATGTCATACACAACTTTTTAACCCAACTGGAACACTTGGATTGAGGTAGAAGTAATTGAGACTTGAATCAAATCGGTTGGCCGATTCAGCCGAAATGGTTCTTATAGGAGGTTTATTACAATGGAGGCGTATATTTTTGATTAGACAGCCACACACCTTCTCCGAGCTGCACAGGACATCTGTGTATGGCTTATTCAACCCTGTCTGTAGAAAATGGCACTGTAGAATAGGGTCTTCAATGGCCGCAGTTAAAAAAGCACATTTGCTGGCCATTTAGGAGGTAAAGATGCAGAAATAAAGCACTCCATTCATTAGAATCACATTTATGGCAAATCAAATGGTATAACAAAAAGAATATTTTTTAAAAATAGAGTTTGGAGAAGATTTCTCCTTGATGCCTTTTTCTTAGTACAGGAAGAACTTTATTTAAAATGCTACTTGAAATCTCAGCCTCACCGCGCTCTCCACATCAATTATGGATTATTTTTCAGCATGTGAAATGGAAAACGTATTTTAAGAACTGCACACACTTGAAGAAAGCTTCGAAAAAAAATTCAAGCATGCAAAAACAAGCCATAAACAAGCTCAAAGACAGCCAGTCGGACAGGCTTTCCATAAAACTACCTGTTTGTTGGAAATGACTGAAGCAAAACATTACCAATTCTTCCTCTTGACCTCTTCTCCGCAGTTTGATTGCTACAAGCTAGGCATGCACCTTGAGACGAAGGGGTCCTTCCTTCTCCTTGCAAGCATGTCACTCAGACACTATGTGGGCTGCAGTAATTCCATCTGCGGGGTTCGGATTGTCAGATACATTGTTCTTCTCAGTATGATGTGGATGGTGCAAACAACGAGGATGGATGATTTTAAGTAATTGCTCTGACAAAGACTGATTACTTAAGTAACAACAGTCATTTATCGCCAAGGAGTAGCCCCAGCATATGACACACATTAAAGCAGTGGCGCATGGTACCCTCATGGCTAAGTGAGGGCGCTGCGGTGGGGAGTCCGTTAATAGATTCTTTCTACAGTTCTCTTGTATAAATATTCCATTTCATGGTGGAATGTGATAATCATTCCAGAGACATATTTTGTGCGTTCATCCTTTCAACCAGCAACACACACTGCACTGCATACCGGTTTACTCAGATCATTTGCCTTGACTGCATGAAAATATAATGAAAAAGAGATCAAGCACTTTCACTGGTCAGACGCCTGTGTGAGAATTAGTCAGATATGGAAAATGGGAAAAAAGAATCATGTAGCCTATGTACTTTCTGTATTCATTACCTGCAAACAGGGGATCTCAGATTCAAGATGGTTTCTCAGTTGGAAATATGGTACATAAAAAGTTAGATTTGCTTTGTGCTATATGATTTCAATAGGAACAGTTCAAAGAACATTAGGTGCATCTTCTAGCAGTCTGTGCACATAGTTGTATGTTACAGAAGCTCAACCAGCAAATATTGGAGCTTACCTATTGGTGATTGTGACAAAACACAAGTACTATATGTAAAAATAATGACTAGCTCACAATAAATTCATTTTTTGGCATCTTTACTCAAAACAATGTATCAATAAAACAACATTCAGTTACAAACAGATTAAAATAAATAGATATAATCGGTCCCTTAATATATTGTTGTACATGTGGAGCTCACGCGTAAAAACGTTAAAAATAATGATAAAAAGTACGGCTTTGTCATTTCATAGTTGCCATATACAAATTTATTGTGAGCTAGCCATTATTTTTACATATAGTTTGTGCACATAGACTGAGAGTTATGGTTGCCGTAGATTTCATTTTTTTTTTTATGGTAGAAAACAAAGCTAAATTTGCCTGACCCACTGACCCCGCTGTTCTCTCATCATGCAGTCGTTTTGGAAGGTGGCAAGGCAGTATGGAAATGCCAATTAGCTTAGATTCAGGCACAATTTTAAAAAAATGTAAAACATTTTTATGCACTATGGAAATGTTATACAGAGATGTTGATGTCATTGTGCGCTGAGTGAGATTTCATGCTAGATCTTCAATCAAGATGTCGGCGGGAGACTCTTCGCGATCAAATAGATGAGGCAAGTATGATTTTATTATTCTGTTTTATTATAGACCTTAATATTAATGTCAGATGCCACGATCGCCGATTAACATGGCATCTGAGGTGTACAATGACGGGGAGTGGTGCAATCATCATTCTCTGCCATTGCACCCACTACTTACAAAGAAATGCGCTTTGTGACAAAGTAATTTGACAGAAAGCTAATTTTTTTGTAAAAGCGAAGCAGCTGAATCGAATTTTCAAGAACTTTTCTCAACGCTAATCACAGGGGATGGCTATCTGTTGATTGGCTGGCTGCACGGCATTATGAGCAATATTGCATTCCCGAGCTTGTCTCCTCTACAGTTAGTTTTTCTTTGTACCACGTGCAGCCCCCATTTTAGGAAAACCTGATTCATTACCACGAAGAGCAAGAAAATTCTCCTTATGGAGAGCGCATGAGAAGTATTGTAGGCTGGGCAATGATGGGAAAAATATATGAAAATTAGCACATCTTATATCTGCTGACATCAGAGAAGCTCAACTTTCTTGGATCAAGTAAAGATTATGTCTCCCTGGATTATTTATTTTATTTCTCGAAATTTCTTAATGAAATATAAACAAGCAGTAACATCAATCATTAATTAATTATCACTAAAAATATTGGCAGGCGTTAAGAAATTTAGTGAAATAAATTCAAATAAAAAGTCCAGAGGGACATGAATTTCACTTGATCCTATTTCTTTTGGCATGAAAGCTAATTAGCATATCTACCTCTCTGATGCCAGCCTATGTAAGATGTGCTAATTTGCAGATGGTTGCCTGGCCTACAATACACCTCATGGTACTCACACGCTCTCCATAAGGAGAAATAGTACCCCACCTGGACCCAAACCAAGGCCGCTCAGGAAGCTAAGCTAATTCTCTCTGCTCAGCTGTGATAAAACAGAGCTATTTGCTGGAATGAGACACTCGGCTTTCTTTTTCTTTTGGAAGGAGGACTAGTTTGATTGTCTCTGTTTTTCAGAGGAATATTATGAGGAGATGTTTTGTTTTTCTTCCTTTTGGAAGAAAGACTGATTTGCATATCTCTTTTCCAGAGGAGCATTACACTTTGATCTCACTCTCATTTGTGTAGAATTGATTCAGACTTAAAGGGGTTATTCCCATCTTTGACAAGATATTCCCCCATTGTCTTATAGGTGCGGGTCCTACCGCTGGGACCCGCACCTATATTGAGAACGAAGCGGGGGAGCCCAGAGCCTGGTGCAGCCAGGTGCAGCCCCCCCCCCCCCGCCTTCCCCCGCTGCGCTAATAGAAATGAATGGGAGCAAACCGCGCATGCGCGGCCCGGCTCCCATTCATTTCTATTGAGCCGACGGAAATGGGAGCCGGGCCGCACATGCACGGTGCGCTCCCATTCATTTTTATTAGCGCAGTGGGGGAAGGCGGGGGCGGTGGTACAAGATGGGATAAAACCTTTAAGGAAAATTTCAAGAAGTTCTTTATAAAAAAAAAATAAGGGAGAGACAAGATTTTAAAAAATGAGTCCTAGGAGACCTCAGAGTGTTGTACATAAATCTTCAGGACAATTGAAGCACTTTCAATTTTGGTAGAATTAATTCAGACTCAAATCGAATTAGTCAACAGAACCAGATCAGTTTGTCCATCGATTGTGCAACCTAAAGTCCATTAACTGCAGTATTTAAAATGGAACAACATGCTTTTTCCTACATTTTATCACATCAATGTAGCATGGATGAGAAAACTAATACAAAAAATAATGTCTCATGAACATAGAAATACACAGGATCATCTGTCTAAAAATAAATCCTACAAGCTAGACTACAAACTGAATGTTGGAGGTAGTGTGTTTACCTTCAATATGATATTAATACATTAAAAGGTTCTCATCACATACATATGAAATCAGCAAGAACAATAAAAAAAAGCTTGTTTTTTTCCACATGTGCCTGTGACCTTACTACAAAATAAAGAAGTCATCTAAAACCAATTACACAGTGGATCTTGCTCAATATTGTTTGACCTCATCAACAAACCTTATGCATTTTCACTCATATCTATTGATCTAAATTTACATTTCAAAGACTCGGTTGTTAGTACAGACATTTTCATGTCACAATGAATAAATGATTAACTCCAAGGACTTTGTAATTGTTACTAGACAAAGGAAGCATTTTATACATAAAAGTAAATTGAATAAATACATTCAAAAGCAAATATGTAACTGGTGCAAGAGTTCAGCTTGGGCCCCCCCCCCCTTCCCTCAGCGCTAGTGCACCTAGCTTTTCTGCTGGCCATGTCAAAAATTGAACCCCCCATGCAAATTCTCACCCTAACCCTTTCCCTCCTAACATTGCGTATATCACTACAGAACATACAGGGTAAGGCTACATTCACACAACAGTTGCTTTTGCGGCTTCCGACCCCTATATTTTGCGGCTCAGATGCGGACCCATTCACTTCAATGGGTCAGCAAAAAATGCGGACAGCACACCGTGTGTTATCCACGGCAAATTGCAGATCCGCAAAAAAAAAACTGATGATGTTCCGTATGGCATCCGTTTTTTTTTTGCGGATACGCTGTAACAATGCCTATCCTTGTCCCCAATACAGACAAAAATAGGACATGCTCTATTTTTTTTGCTGGGCTACGGAACGGACATACGGAACATCATCTGTTTTTTTTTTTTGCAGATCTGCAATTTGCAGACCGCAAAACACAACATTCATGTGAATGTAGCCTAATACAGCGCCCCATACCTCTTACATCCAGTGATGTCTCCTCATCTTCTCCTTTCAGACCAGACGCCATTTTTCAGCCATTTCTCATATCTGCAGTTTGACAGAAAAAAATCCTAGTTTACTAGTTTTCCATCATCCTCCCGTCTTCTGGACAAATCATCCTACCACCCCAAGTACTGTGCCACTAGTACCACACAGATAGTGCCCTTCAATAATTATTGGCACACAGTGTCCTAAAATAACTGCACCCAGCAAATAGTGTCCCTGACAATAATGGTGTAAACATAACGTCCCCCAGAAATAACTGCGCTATGCTGATACTGTGCCAGGGTTCCCCCCCACCCACAGTAATAATGCTCCCTAAAGTCCCAACTAATAATTCTCTTCCAGAGTGCACTTGTTAGTAATAGTGCCCCCAACAGTACTAATGTCCCCACTGTGCCCCAGAAGTAATAATGCTTCCATAGTGCCCATACTAGTAATCCTGTTCCCCAGAGAACCCCAGTAGTAATAATTCTCCTTATAATGTGACAGTAAAAAAATACCTCTTCATGTGTGCCAGTGCAAAAAAAACCACTTTTAATGCCCCCAGTTGAGCTAATGTCCCCATAGTGCCCCCATAATGTGCCAGTATAAAATACCCCTAAATAGTGCCCCCCGTAGATGCCCCCATAGTACCCGCCATAATGTGTCCCAGTATAAAATGCCCCTATACAGAGACCCCAATATAAAATACCCCATCTTTGTGGCCTCAGTAGATGCCCCCATAGTGCCACCCAATAATGTGCCAGTAAGAAGAGCCCCCATAGTGCCCCAATAATGTGCTAGAAGTGCCCCCAAAATTTTCCCCCAATAATGTGCCAGTAAAAAGTGTCCCTCCATAGATGCCCCCCAAATCATGTGCCAATAAGAAATGCCCCAATTGACCCCATGTGCCAGTAAGAAATGCCCCCATGTGCCAGTAAGAAATGCCCCCAGTGCCCCATGTGCCAATAAATGCCCCCAGTGCCCCCATGTGCCAAGAAATGCCCCCATGTGCCAAGAAATGCCCCCAGTGCCCCATGTGCCAGTAAGAGAAATGCCCCCAGTGCCCCCATGTGCCAATAAGAAATGCCCCAGTGCCCCCATGTGCCAGTAACAAAATGCCCCCAGTGCCCCCATGTGCCAGTATAAAAATGCCCCAGTGCCCCTATGTCCCAGTAAGAAAGGCCCCCAGTGCCCCCATGTGCCAATAAGAAATGCCCTCAGTGCCCCAATTAAGAAGAGCTCCGGTCCGTTTGCATCATACAAAAAATATAAACACTTATACTTACCTCCATCTGCAATGCGATGCAGGCCTTTTCCGGCCTGTGTCCCATGCTGTACAGCTCAGGCGGCGTGATGACGTCATTGCGCCGCTTGCGCTGGCCTCTGATAGGCTGCAGGCACTAGGCCTGCAGCCTATCAGATGAATGGGGAAGGGAGACGCCTCTCCTTCCCCTACCCTGAAGCACAGGCATCTGTATTGTCGTCCTGAGGATGGCAATACAGATGAATATGGAGATGAGCGCTTCCACAATGGAAGCACTCATCTCCCTCTGCCCCACTGCTGCCGTTGCTTCCTAACTGTGACCAGGGCCGCACCTCACCTAATTGGTGGTGCGGCCCTGCAAGTGGCTTAGGGGCCCGGTCGCAACTGCGACCGCTGCGACCCCTATAGCTACACCACTGCATACCTATGTAAAGGCAAACACCAAGAGAACCGCACAACCCCGACGTACGTTTCAGCAGGACCTTTCTCTAGGGGCGCGGTTTCATATGGCACATGGTTAATTAATAAAACGCTTGCCACTGTGCTAAACAAGGAGGGGAAGAGAGGCGGGGAAGGAAAGGACCCCGCCCCACCCAACCATACAGATGGAACTGCAAGTGCGCCCACGTGCTGGCCAGTCACATGGGCGCACCACAGTCCAGCCGAAAACGAACACGACTGCGGCATCGTTGAGTAACCATGACGTCAAGCGGTCACGTGTGAATCACGTGACTGAACGTGTCGTGGGTAAAAAAATAAAAAACACAGGGCAAGCGCCGTGTAGTAAGGGGGGAAAAATGGGGACAAAGCGGAGGCAGCTGGGTGCAAAGAGGCAGCTAGATGGATCTACCAGAGGACAATGAAAGTGCCAAGTGCTTGGTGCAATGAATGTAAAGTGGAAGTGCATTGCAAAAATATTTCAAGATACATAAAGTAAAAAATAGAGATGCATTTGCAAAAGTGGCATGAAATAACTCACATGAATTAACATAATTAGTGATGAAATAACACAAGATAAAAAATATGTATAACATGATTTTGTGTAAAAAGTATTCGATAAATAAAACATACAAAGAATTGGTGAAAGAAATATAATACAATACAACAATACAATACAAGTGAAAAAAATGACGTGAAAAAAAAAAAGCCATGGAAGATCCCCTCTTGAACTTGTTATCCAAATTGTCCAATAAGATGTCACTCCAAAAATAGCATCCGCAAGACCACAAACATCCCAATAAACAGATGGGGAGGTAAGCTATAAGTAAAATAGAAGCGAATGAAAAACATACAAAACCAGCACATATTAAAATATGAACAAGGCTCAAATTATGACTACAATAAATAATTCAGAGAAATGGAGTGCAACTGAAGACATCATTTAAACCCTTAGGGCCTATCCACACGACCGTGGAGCATGGCCCGGGAAGGCCTGCGAAAACCCGGACCGCGCCCTTCCCCCGAGGGCCGCCGTGACGCCGCACGCCCCCCGAGGCCACTGCTGCACAGTGGCACGACCCACACGAGTGTGTACAGTGTATCACCGCACAGCCCATGGAGCAGACCGCGCCCCACGGCCGTGTGAACAAGCCCCCAGGCTGCATCGTATCCAGGGTCCAAATCCATCTCGTCTCACGCTAGGAGAGCAGTTTCATAATATTGCCACCTCGCATACCTAAATCCACATGGTCATCTTTGGGCAATGGTGTAATAGGGAAAGATGGAGACACCTGGATATGCAACCCCCTTGGGACGAGTTTACGTTGTATATAATTCTCCAAGAAGGCCTTATTCCACCATGTTTTGTATCTACGGTGGAGTAATGACTTCAATGTGTTTTGTAATTCACCCACATTTCTCTGAACATTAAAATCAACAAGTGAGTTATCATCTCTAAATACTTCAACAAGGCGAGATTGCCATGTACGTTCTCGCGCCTTGAAATCCATGGGGTCTGTAACCGGAAAATCTGTGAAAACCACAGCAATAATAATAATTAGAAAAACAGGTTACCAAATCAATATCCTCCTCACAACAGCCAAACCTCAGAAAAACTTGATTTAGCATATACACAAAACACCTGAGTCACAGAATATGGCTAAAAATAGACAACTTTATTAATTCATAAACAAACAAATATAAATATGGTTGAAAATAGAGATGATATAAGTTAGTCTATACGCTGTTGCGTACGAATTCAAGAAATTAGCAAACTTTTACTGTTATTTGTGCACAAAAGCCCGGCAAGAAAGCAGTCACCTGACCTAGTGGGCAGGGCTCGCTCTGATTGCCTCAGGCTTGGTAAGCCAATGACGCATTACTTCTGCTGCGACTGCTGAGACAAGCAGAAGCACTGTGTGTGAAGTTCTGAGACTGCAGGGCCAGTGCAGGGCTAGTAATTAATCAGGCAGGGAGAATGAGACAGGGGGAGAGATAGGGAGAAAGACAGGGACAAAGACAAAGACCAGCTGCAGGGCCACAGAGTGAAGTGGAAAATTTCTGGAATGGATAAGCAAAAGAGGTCCAGTTCCAGCCAGACCTCAGGCTCTAAAAAAAGGAGAAGGTGGCACAGGGCAGCAGTGCCAAAGGACCTGTAGCCAGAGCTTCTACTTGTAGTATTCACAATACTTGGCCGTTGTTCCACCGGGCTAACCCACCAAGGCGCAAAATTGTAGTGGAGGAGAAAGTGGATGACATAGTGGAGTGGATGGCACGCTCATCTGAGTCTCAGCCGGATGATCTGCTGTCATCTGCTGATACAGTATCCATATGTAGCCAGGGGTCAGACTCAGAGCATTCCTCCTGCTCCACCATTCCTCTCCAGCAAAGCCCGTCATGTTCGTATGCAATTTGTACGCTCATGTGTACGTGTTCAAAGAAGTTGCTTACCTTTTAAAACTGAACGTTCGTTATTAGTGCACAAGTGTTCGCTAAACGCCACATAATAACGTATACTTTGTACACAGATTCAACGAATATATTCGTTGAATATACGAATCTTATGAAAAGTTTAACGAATGTTCGGCGAATAAAATTTTGAATGATTCGCTCATCTCTATTGGAGAGCAAGATTGGTTAAAAAGAGCACATAACCCCACTAGTGGGGGGACCTATATGCATACAAGCTGGGACAAAGTAACAAGTTAATGGCAATGATTCAAAAGGGATTGTGACAAAAAAAACGTCTATAACCATTAGTAAAGTAGCCAAGTAGTTTACATAGATGAACACAGGAAAGCAATATGCACATACCACACCAGCTATGACATACGTTCCAGCAATACCGTTTGCATGATGGCCCTCCCACTCACCCGACGCGTTATTGAAATCTCTCAGTGACATTATCTACTGTATAGGGATTTTTTGATAAAATTTTAATCTCCCCCCCCCCCTTCCTCCCCTCTCCCTCCCTATTTTGGCACTCTTGTGTGTATGTTTCACTTTGCACTTGAGCACTTTTTGCACTTGCACTTTTCCCACAATCTATTAACACTTCTATGAATTTACCTATTGATTTAGTTATTTATTTATTTATTTTTATTTTTTATTTTATATTTTTATACTTTTGTATTTTTTATATTTTTGAATTTATTGGTCACTACAAGAAATCTGTATGAATTTAATTGTTGTTTTATTCACTATTTATTACTCATTATTTTTATTATTATTTATGCATTATCCACCATGCTTTCATGAATTCTTCACCACGTGATGTATTCATATTTATTTATCTTCATCAAAGTATTCACTTTATTTACTTCTTAACATACATATATATTCAATCTATTTCCAAATAGTTCTTTTTTCTATATATTATTTATATGGCTGGTTATGTATAATTGCTATATATCTCTGAAAATGTCACATCGTGACCGCGATGTACCTCAGTACAGAACTCCCGCGAGATTTCTATCATCGCGCGACTTCGGCATCCATCTTCTGAGTGCCCGCTCACGCCACGCTACATATGCTTCCTGTGAGTAATTGGAATTTAGTGATTTCACCTGCCATACTAGCATATATATATTTGAACTGCTCCATCCTCCTTCTCTTCCTTTTTTCACCCCTGACGAAGCCTTTCTGGCGAAACGCATCGGATGAGTGGGGGGGGCCATCATGCAAACCGTATTGCTGGTGTGGTATGTGCATATTGCTGTCACGCTCTGGTGTGGGGGGGATATTCCACACCAAGCGCAGGAGGAAGAGGGGGGAAGGAAAATGGGTTTAGGCCTGGAACTAGTGAAGGCAGATGGTCACCTCCTATTGAAACCCTAACTCCAGTCCTGGCTTACTAACAGTATGAACAGACCTAGAAGGTAGGGAAGTTCATACGCTGGAAACCTGGGACCCTAACTGTCCCTGAAGTAACCTTAAGCCATGGAATGCAATGGAATGAGACAAACTGTTTCTCCGCCAACCTGGACGAATAGTAGTTTCCCCTCAGGCCCAAACACCAAAACACTGGGAAGATATACACAAATAAACAAAAGGGAAAGGGAAACGAAAGGAAGACACTTAAAGTTCCTGAAGATAATGGCAGCAACAGATCTCCACAGAGAAACACACACCAGCAGACCACTGACACCACAGAAAGTATAAACTGCACAGCATGGTGGGAGAAGCAACACTAAATAGACAAAGATAATTGATAAGACACCTACACCTGAAGGGGGAGGGTGTGGTGAATGCCAGCAACAACAAAACAACCCAAGGAGAACCTGTCAGATTAACCCACGGGTTGCCAATCTGACAGACCTCCTGATACCTGTCGCAGAAATGTCAGTGACAATTGCTTTCCAGTATCCATCTATGTAAACTACTTGGCTACTTTACTAATGGTTGTAGATGGGTTTTTTTTGGTCACAATCCCTTTTGAATCATTGCCATTAACTTGTTACTTTGTCCCAGCTTGTATGCATATAGGTCCCCACACTAGTGGGGTTATGTGCTCTTTTTAACCAATCTTGCTCTCCAATATGTGGATTCCTCCAATTTTAATATATATTTTTAATTGTTAAAATAAAGAATACCTTTTAACTTCATTATTTGGTTGTTATTTTGGGGCATAGCACGTTTTCTGTAGGTAGTATATTTAGTAAAGTGTGCCCATATATAGGTCATAGTAACATAGTAACATAGTTTGTAAGGCCGAAAAAAGACATCTGTCCATCCAGTTCAGCCTGTTTTCCTACAAGTTGATCCAGGGGAAGGCAAAAAAAACCCTGTGAGGTAGAAGCCAATTTTCTTCACTTTAGGGGGAAAAATTCCTTCCCGACTCCAGTCAGGCAATCAGAATAACTCCCTGGATCAACGACCCATCTCTAGTAACTATAACCTGTAATATTATTACCCTCCAGAAATACATCCAGGCCCTTCTTGAACTCTCTTAGTGAACTTACCATCACCACCTCCTCAGGCAGAGAGTTCCATAGTCTCACTGCTCTTACCGTAAAGAATCCTCTTCTATGTTTATGTACAAACCTTCTTTCCTCCAGACGCAGAGGATGTCTCCTCGTCACAGTCACAGTCCTCGGGATAAATAGATGATGGGAGAGATCTCTGTACTGACCTCTGATATATTTATACATAGTTATTAGATCTCCCCTCAGTCGTCTTTTTTCTAAAGTGAATAACCCTAATTTTGATAATCTTTCTGGGTACTGTAGTCCACCCATTCCAGTTATTACTTTAGTTGCCCTCCTCTGAACCCTCTCCAGCTCTGCTATGTCTGCCTTGTTCACAGGAGCCCAGAACTGTACACAGTACTCCATATGTGGTCTGACTAGTGATTTGTAAAGTGGCAGGACTATGTTCTCATCACGGGCATCTATGCCTCTTTTGATGCAACCCATTATCTTATTGGCCTTGGCAGCAGCTGTCTGACACTGGTTTCTGCAGCTTAGTTTGCTGTTCACTAAAATTCCTAGGTCCTTTTCCATGTCAGAGTTACCCAATGCTTTACCATTTAGTATGTACTGGTGACTTGCATTATTCCTTCCCATATGCATAACCTTACATTTGTCAGTGTTAAACCTCATCTGCCACTTCTCTGCCCAAGCCTCCAGTCTATCCAGATCCTGCTGCAGCAGTGCACTGTCCTCCTCTGTGTTAATTACTTTACACAGTTTAGTGTCATCTGCAAAAATTGATATTTTACTGTGCAAGCTTTCTACAAGATCATGAATAAATATATTGAAGAGAATAGGACCCAATACTGACCCCTGTGGTACCCCACTAGTGACAGTGACCCAATCTGAGTATGTACCGTTAATAACCACCCTCTGTTTTCTATCACTAAGCCAGTTACTTACCCACATACAGACATTTTCTCCCAGGCCAGGCATTCTCATTTTGTATACTAACCTTTTATGTGGTACCGTGTCAAACGCTTTGGAGAAGTCCAAATATACGACATCCATTGAGTCGCCGCGGTCAAGTCTAGAACTTACCTCCTCATAGAAACTGATTAAATTGGTTTGACATGACCGATCCCTCATGAAGCCATGCTGATATGGAGTTATTTGCTTATTTTCATTGAGGTA
Source organism: Rhinella marina (assembly GCA_900303285.1). Classification (NCBI taxonomy): domain Eukaryota; kingdom Metazoa; phylum Chordata; class Amphibia; order Anura; family Bufonidae; genus Rhinella; species Rhinella marina. The sequence goes on from ONZH01015168.1 coordinate 18,531, forward strand.
CTCCAAGATAGCATCTCTCAGAAAACCTTCAAACAGTTTACCCACAACAGAAGTTAAACTTACCGGCCTATAGTTTCCAGGCTCTGTTTTTGGACCCTTTTTGAATATTGGCACCACATTTGCTATGCGCCAATCCTGTGGAACACTCCCCGTCAGTATAGAGTCCTTAAATATCAGAAATAAGGGTCTGTCGATTACATTACTTAATTCTCTTAGGATACAGGGGTGTATGCCATCTGGTCCTGGTGATTTGTCTATTTTAATATTTTTAAGACGTTGCTGCACCTCTTCCTGGGTCAGAGATGACACTTTTAAAGGGGAATTTACTTTTATACCCTGCATTTCATCTGACATTTTATTTTCCTCAGTGAATACAGTGGAGAAAAAGTTATTTAGTAGCTTCGCTTTCTCCTCATCGCTCTCTGCTACTCCCCCCTCATTACTCTGTAAGGGGCCGACACCTTCAGGTTTATACTTTTTAGTATTTATATATAATAATGAAGAACATTTTAAGGGTTAGTTTTACTCTCTTTGGCGATTAATCTCTCGGTCTCTAGTTTGGCTGTTTTTATGTGTCTTTTACATATTCTATTTTTTTCCTTATAGTTTTTCAATGCTTCCTCACTCCCCTCCTGTTTTAGTGATTTAAATGCTTTCTTTTTGTCATTTATTGCTTTCTTTACAGTTCTATTTATCCACATTGGTTTTTTCTTGTTTCTTATTATTTTATTCCTATATGGTATGTACCTCTCACAATTAGATATTAGGATGCTTTTAAAATATCCCATTTTGTGGCTGTATTTTTATTTTTGAGGACTTTGTTAGTTAGGCCTATGGCCTCTCTTAGTTGGCTAAATTTAGCTTTTTTGAAGTTTGGTATTTTTGTTCCTCCCTGAAGAAACGCTCTTTTGAATGACAATTGGAAGGTTATTATGTTATGGTCACTGTTTCCCAGGTGTCCCCCAACCTGCACACCTGTTGTTCTGTCAGGTCTATTGGTTAATACTAAGTCCAGTATGGCCGCCCCTCTAGTGGGGTCCTGAACCAGTTGGGAAAGGTAATTGTCTTTGATTATTTCCAAGAACCTGTTTCCTTTATGAGATGTACAGGTTTCAGTTTCCCAGTCTATATCTGGGTAGTTGAAGTCCCCCATAATAACGACCTCATTATGATTTGCCGCCTCATCTATTTCATTTAGAAGTAGATTTTCTGTGGTCTCTGATATATTGGGTGGTTTATAATAAACCCCTATTAGTATTTTATTATTGTTTTTGGCTCCATTTATTTCTACCCACAGTGACTCCACATCTTTATGTCCCTCACTTATATCTTCCCGGAGCGTGGGCTTTAGGCATGACTTTACATAAAGGCAGACCCCTCCCCCTCTCCGGTTTTGACGATCCTTTCTATACATTATAGGATTCTACTGCTAGTTATAATGCTCCCTATAGTGCCTCAGGAGTTAAAGTAAATTTGTCATCAGAAAATTAGCTATTGTTTAAAAGTTTATGTTTAACATATTTTTAAAGAATTTTTGATTATGTTATTTTTAATTTTCCATGTCAATATCTATATTTAAACAAAAACCTAAAAATAAAATCCTGCAGTTTTCGCACTGGCCACTAAGTCAAATAATAGGCGCCACTTCTTTGTACTGTAGTTACCTGCTTATCTGTAGACAGAGGTGATATCATTACATACAGGATTAGAATGACAGATAAGACAGGATTCACCATTCATAATAGACGATAGTCAAATCTTATCTATTCTTTCATTGGACCTCTGCACAGGTCACAGAGCATGCCCAGAAAACTCTCCTATAGAAGTCACTGAGGTCCCCTCCTGAACATTGTGTCTATGGCCCATGGGGCTGCCGTAAAGCTATTTTTTATGCTGTGTAAATCCTGTTAAGAACAGCTCAGGCAAGACGACCATCCTCATAATAATGTTCAAGAAATAAAACAAAAAAAAAATATCTAGGAACATTAACTGGTGGAAAACATTTTTGGTGACACATTTCTTTAAAAAATGTCCCCCTGTAATCACCCAGTGGTTGAAATGCCCACTATAGTGCTTCAGTAGTTATAGTGACCCCTGTAGTGCTCCACTAGTTGTGATGTCCCCTATAGTGTTGCAGAAATTATAATGCCCCATAGCACCCTAGTATTGAAAAGCTCCCCCTATAGTGCATTAATAGTTATAATGCCCTCCTGTACAGCCCTAGTAGTTATAATGCCTCTTATAATGCCCCTAATAAGTATAATGCACCCTGTAGTATCTCAGTAGTTATAATTCCCCCTGTAATGGCCGTATGTAGTGTTCCAGTAGTTATATTGGCCCCCATAGTGCCCGTAGTAGGTTTAATGCCTCCTGTAGTGCCCACAGGCCAGTAAGTATAATTTTTCCTGTAGTGCCTCTAGTACTTATAGTGCTCCTGTACCTACAGTACCCCCTGTAATACCTCAGTAGTTAATTCCCCCCACATAGTGCCCCTAGTAGGTATAATGCCCCTTTAGAGAACCGCTGGGGTCATTAAAGGACGGTGGTCACAACATTGGGGCTGTTTTGACTTGGTGATGCCCCTGGCTTCAGCTGTGGCATGGGCTGCTGCCCCTTCAGACAACTGATCATCCAGGGTGCTGAGAGTTGGACCCCCATTGATATTCTGACACTGATCCACAACTTTACGGGAATAATTATATATCTCTAAAAAAAATGAAACCCTCTAACCAGCAGTCTTCATAATGTCGCTAAAATGATTGTTATTATGATAAAAATATGTTGTAGATAATACGGAAAGAAGATCAATTTGATATTAACGGCATCTTTCCTACAAAGGGTCTGGACAGGTTCATGCATAATGGCTCACTCTGTCAGCAGTGTGACAGTTTTCTTAACCAGTAATATCATTTTTGATGGTGAAACATTAAGCCGCTATTAGCAGATTTGTTTTACCGTTTCCTGATAGTTATCTAATGCTTCTGAGCATACATATATAGACATTTCTCCGAATATAAAACATATACTTCAACCTGTCAAGATAGTGTCGCCCTGCACTTGTAAAGGTTTACAAAAAGCAAAGGCATTTCCTAGGGCAAATGCTGCCAGACACCCTACATTTATCTTATCTCAGTTGATGACTTTCCTTTTATCTTGAATTGATTTGACAATGACTCTATGATTTCCTGTACAAATTACCCTTTGAAAGTGGCAGAGGCGCTTGGCAGCGATCTTCATTTAATTACTGAGTGGATTATTAGCATACAGCCTTTTTTTTTTTTTACACTCATTTCTTTATATCTCCTAGATTGCGCTGACATTTTCTTTTCATTGTGTGCCGTAACTTACTGAATGCTAAATTTTATGCAGATTAGAGATGAGAGGAACCCGTCTGGCTCTTGCTTCTCCCCCTACACTTTCCCTCACTTCACCTAACGATCCCCTTCTTGACCCACTCTTATTCAGGTTGTCGCCCTTCGAACATCTTGATGGAGAGTAAATTATAGATTGAGTGGCTGCCAAGTCCAATTTTTTTTCTCTTTGTTATAGAAAAATAATTAAAATCTAATTTAATTTTTGTAAAATGCTATCGAGGCATGGGACAAGCTTGAGGCGTTCGTGAGATATATTGACAAATACCTACACAATAAATGTTACATAATACAAAAATTTCTAAAAAAAAAAATATATTACAAAAGGGACAAACATTTTTGTAAATTAAATTCTTCATTTCTGCGAGAATGATGTAGAATTATTGCTGTGTCTAAACTAATTGATTTACTGAAGGAACCCTACTTCATAGAGCATGCTTTGGTAATGCTCCTCTCTTCTAATTTAACATGCCACCTTTATCATGGGTCGTAATGCACTATTATATCAATAGCATGACAGGCGTTATCCCTTCTCATATAAATCTGAGACGCCAGATCACTCTAGGCACACGTTACCTGCTAGGTGTCAGCTGTCAATTTAATGCAAAATGTGTATGAGATAAAATGACTGCATACAAAAAGCATTCTGGGTATGTATGCTTTATATCTGTTCGATTACCAATTTAGCATTTTAATATTTTATTTTAATTGTATTATCTTATTTGTTTATTTTCATTTATTTGATTTAATTGTTTTTTTTTATTTCTATTTATCATTTATCTAAGTGATATTTTATGATGCCTTTTAGAATTATTTTATATTTCACTAATTTATGTATTTTATTTTTGGCATTTGTAAAGTCTAATTATTTTGCCTCATCAAGCTCTGATAATTTTGCGGTATTACATTTCAATAAATTGCGATATCTTATTTTTATCACTCTTAAATGAATCCTTTTAAATCTGATACATTGAATTGGAAATTCCGTTCTTTGTACTGGATGTTACCATTTTCTTTTTTTTTTTAGCAAATAAATTTAATGCTAATAGCTAAGGAGACAATTACACAGCATGAGTGGAAGCTCTGTTCGCTCACTTTATGAGTAAGCAGAGTAATTTTTAGGTCAGTATTTCAGCCGATTTATCATTCGTCGTATTTTATAAAATAGAAACGCTTCTAGCCACGTAACAAAGCACATGCAGCATGTAAAAATAACCTTACTTGAGAATAGGCCACTTCATCAGTCTTTTTCATGTAGTATTGCGTTAGTTATACCATATTATTCAGCCCGGTGAACACACAGAACAATATGAGTTTGTTCATAAATATAATTAAATGGTTTGCATTTAATTACAGCCGTCAACAATACCATTTATGTAATATAGATATTTCATTTATAGTAATAATAATTTTAATCATTACTGTGCGGTATCTTTCGTGTTGCTTCATTCCAGACTGAATATTTTGAAAAAAATGAACGATTAGAAATTATATTTTACAAAGAATGAATGATTTTAATATTATTTTTACTTACGGTACATTCCAATGACTTTAAAAATACAAATTAGAAATGAGGAAATTAGAAATTTATTTTTTAATGGGTTTGTCCGCTTTATTTATATTGATGACCTATCCTCAGGATAGATAATCAGTATCAGATCAGTGGGGGTCCAACATCAGGCACCCCTGCCGATCTGTTGCCTTCCCTTCATTGTTTACCTGCTCACCGTTGCAACCGCAGTGGTGAGCAGGTGTAATTACACCTAAGCCGTCCCATTCACTTCTATGTGATGGCTCACTCCTATTCAAGTGTATAGGAGGGAGCCGTCCCATAGAAGTGATTGGGGTGACCTAGGTGTAATTACACCTGTTCACCACTGCAGTTGTGGCGGTGAGCAGGTAAACAATGAAGGTAAGGAAATCTTCGCACAGAGAGCAGCCTTCTCTTCAAACAGTTGATCCGTCGAGGTGCCGGTTGCCAGACCCTCGCCAATCTGAAAAGACAGGTCATCAATATAAAGAAAGCGGACAGCCCCTTTAATGTATTCTTTTTTTCCCATATTTGTATGTTTGTCATATGTGAGTTACATAGTAATATAGTAACATAGTTTATAAGGCTGAAAAAAGACATCTGTCCATCCAGTTCGGCTTGTTTTCCTACAAGTTGATCCAGAGGAAGGCAAAAAACCCCTGTGAGGTAGAAGCCAATTTTCCCCACTTTAGGGGAAAAAAATCCTTCCAGACTCCAATCAGGCAATCAGAATTACTCTCTGGATCAACGACCCATCTCTAGTAACTATAACCTGTAATATTATTACCCTCCAGAAATACATCCAGGCCCCTCTTGAACTCTTTTAGTGAACTTACCATCACCACCTCCTCAGGCAGAGAGTTCCATAGTCTGACTGCTCTTACCGTAAAGAATCCTCTTCTATGTTTGTGTACAAACCTTCTTTCCTCCAGACGCAGAGGATGTCCCATCGTCACAGTCACAGTCCTGGGGATAAATAAATCATGGGAGAGATCTCTGTACTGACCTTTGATATATTTATACATAGTTATTAGATCTCCCCTCAGTCGTCTTTTTTCTAAAGTGAATAAGCCTAATTTTGATAATCTTTCTGGGTACTGTAGCCCACCCATTCCAGTTATTACTTTAGTTGCCCTCCGCTGAACCCTCTCCAGCTCTGCTATGTCTGCCTTGTTCACAGGAGCCCAGAACTGTACACAGTACTCCATGTGTGGTCTGACTAGTGATTTGTAAAGTGGCAGGACTGTGTTCTCATCACGGGCATCTATGCCTCTTTTGATGCAACCCATTATCTTATTGGCCTTGGCAGCAGCTGTCTGACACTGGTTTCTACAGCTTAGTGTTCACTAAAATTCCTAGGTCCTTTTCCATGTCAGAGTTACCTAATATTTTACCATTTAGTATATACTGGTGACTTGCATTATTCCTTCCCATATGCATAACCTTACATTTGTCAGTGTTAAACCTCATCTGCCACTTCTCTGCCCAAGCCTCCAGTCTATCCAGATCCATCTGTACCAGTGTACTGTCCTCTTCTGTGTTGGTTTTTTTTTTTTCATTCAAGAAGTTAGTAGGTCTGCTGCACCATGCGTAATATTAGGTTACGATCCTTTCTTCAGAAATAGAGGAGAAAGAACAGGATTCCAGGGCCCAATTACAAAATGGTCATGACAAGCACAAAACAATTTAAATCAGAAGAAAATAGCAACATTCTTTTTGTAAAAAATCAAACAAAAAAAATAAAAAAAATTAACCCCTTCAACCCCGGGCCTGTTTTCAACTAACTGCCCAGGCCATTTTTTGCAAATCTGACATGTGCCACTTTATGTGGTAATAACTTTGTAATGCTTTTACTTATTCAGGCCATTCTGAGACTGTTTTCTCGTCACATATTGTGCTTCACGACAGTAGTAAATTTGTGGCAAAATATTTCATTTTTATTTCTAAAAAAATACCAAATTTACCAAATTTCAATTTCTCTACTTTCAATATACATACTAATACATCCAAAAATAGTTATTATGTTACATTCCCCATATGTCTACTTTATGTTGGCATCATTTTATAAATGTCATTTTACTTTTTTAGGACATTAGAAGACTTAGAAGTTTAGAAGACATTTTTCAAATTTTCAACAAAATTTCCAAAACCATTTTTTTAAGCACCAATTCAGATATAAACTGATTTTGAGGGGCTTACGTAATGGAAACCACCCATAAATGACCCCATTTTAGAAACTACACCCCTCAAATTATAAAAAGCTGATGTTACAAACTTTGTTAACCCTTGAGGTGTTCCACAAGAATTAAAGGAAAATGGTTTTGGTAGATTATTCATGTTAATTTTTTTCTTTCAATACAGCAAGGGTTAACAGCAAACTAAACCTCAATATACATTGCTCTGATTCATCAGTTTACAGAAATACCCCATATGTGGTGGTAAACGTCTCTATGGGTTTATGGCAGTGGCCAGATGGAAAGGAGCGCCATACGAATTTCGGAGGCAGATTTTGCTAGAATGGTTTTTAGGCACCATTTTGTAATTGAGAGACCCTGATGTACCCCTAGAGTGGAAACCCTCAAAAAGTGACCCCATTTTGGAAACTACACCCTTTAAAGAATATATTAACGGGGGTACTGACCACTTTGACCCCCAAGTGTTTTACGGAATTTGGAAACACTTGGCTATGAAAATTAAAAGTTTCATTTCTTCCAATAAAATGTTGCTTTAGCCCCAAATTTTTCATTTTCACAAGGGGTAACAGGAGAAAAGCACCCCATAATTTGTTCCCCATTTTCTCCTGAATATGGCAACACCCCATATGTGGTGGTAAACTGCTGTGGGGGCACATAGCAGGACTCAGAACAGAAGGAGTGTCATATGGATTTTGCAGCACAGATTTTAATTGATTGCTTTGCGGGAGTCATTGATATTTATTTTTTTCAGTTATTGTCTTATGTGGGGGCTCATTTTTATTGCGGGATGAGGTGACATTTTCATTGGAACCATTTTGGGGTACATAACACTTTTTGATCGCTTGGTATTACACTTTTTGTGAATTAAGGTGAAAAAATGGCTGTTTTGGCATAGTTTTTTTAATTTTGTTTTTTACAGCATTCACCAGAGGGGGCAAATCATGTGATATTTTTATAGAGCAGGTTGTTATGTCTACCATTTTTATTTTTGTTAAATTTTACACATTAGATTTATTTTTCAACAGAATAAAATCTTTTTTTGTGTTGCAATTTTCTGAGAGCCATATTTTTTTATTTTTTCTGGCGATTGTCTCAGGTAGGGTCTCATTTTTTGCGGAACAAGATGACGGTTTGATTGGTACCATTTTGGGGTACATACGCTTTTTTGATCGCCTGCTATTACACTTTTTGTAAGGGTAGGTGACCAAAAAATGTCTATTTTGGAACTGTTTTTTTTTTACTGTGTTCACCTGGCGGGGTGGATCATGTGATATTTTTATAGATCCGGTCGATACGTACGCGGCGATACCGAATATGTCTATTTTTCTTTTTTTCCCTATTTTTTACAATTTTTTTTACTTTATTTTGTGAAAAAGGACGCTTTTTTTAACTTGAAACTTTTTTTTTATAAAACTTTTTTTCACTTTCTTTTTTTACACTTTTTAACTTTTGGGGGTCTGATCCCATTTACAATGCATTACAATACTTCTGTATTGTAATGCATTGGCTGTAAGTGTATTACTCAATGTATCCAGCTGCCATCTAAGCCATCGAGTCCCCGTCACAGCAGCGCAGGGACCCGATGGACACCCCTTCCCACTGCATGCATCGCATATGTCGCGATCAGCGCTGACCGCGGCACATGAAGGGTTAATGCACCGGCATTGGTGTTTTCACTGATGCCGGTGCATACAGCAGGAGTCCGGCTCCTGGGCACAGCCAGACCCCCGCCGCTGATCGAGCGGGCGCAGCTCCCCATTAAAGCGCACCGTAGTACTACGGTGCTGGGCGGGAAGTCACTTCCCGCAGCGCTGTACATGTACGGCGCTGGGCAGGAAGGGATTAAAGGATATCGGACAGAATCTAGCCAAGAGGGAAATGCCATAAAAAACAAAAACCCATTACTTACCAAGTAAATCCTCCATTGTTCTATTGCTGCTGCTTTAGTCCCCGCAGGACTTTACTTGGCTGCAACGATAATGTCATGTCAAATACATGTGATTATCTCAGCCAATCACTGGCCTCTGTGATGCCAATGGATGGTTTCAGCGGTCCCATGTTGTCTATGTGACATCATCGCTGTAGCCAAGTAAAAAAGCCTGTGAGGAGGACTAGATTTGCAGTGCTGGAACAATAAAGGATTTACCAGGTGAGTAATGGGACTTTTGTTTTTAACCACCTAACTGTTTTGTCCGAGTCCTGTCAGGCAGTGTGAAAAGTAGCTAACTGAAGGGGGGAGGGCTGCTTTAGATGCTGCTATCTCCTGAATGGTAGCTGCTACAAACATGCCACTGGTCTTTTTTGAAAGCTGACAGTCCAGCTAAAGTCCAAGCAACAGAGGAGAAATCACTGTTAGAAATCAAGTCGGGAATAATCATGGGTATGAAAACCTTTTTTTTTATATTCACTTTCAGCTACATTCACAGCATCCCGATTCTATCAGTGATATCTTACCCTGTCCTGGACATATTGTTGTCATTCTGGTATTGTCTGAAAGCTTGGGATGTCAGCTTTAAAACAAGACCAGTTGCATGTTTCTATTTGCTACCATTCAGGAGGTAGTGGCATATAAAGCAGCCCTCCCAAAAATCCCAGCGCCATACTGCTACTGCTCCTGCGCCCACCCGATCAGCTACAGGGGTCCGGCAGTGGCCGATAGCCGGACCCCTGCTGTATGCACTGGCATTGGTGAAAACACAGATTCCGGTGCATTAACCGTCGCAATGCCGCGGCCAGTGCTGACCGCGGCACGTGTGGGTATCCTAAGGGTTTGTGATCCCCATTGGGTTCCCGCGCTGCTGTGACGGGGACCCGATGGCAGGGAAGGCAGCCCGATGCCTTCCTTAGGCATCGGGCTGCCTTCTACGGAAGCCTGTGAGATCCAGCCCCCTGGATCTCACAGGCAGGAAGCTATAAGTGTATTACACTGGTAATACACTTACAGCCAATGCATTACAATACAGAAGTATTGTAATGCATTGTGCAGGGGATCAGACCCCCAAAAGTTGAAGTCCCAGACTGGGACAAAAAATAAAGTGAAAAAAGAAGTTAAAAAAAATAAAGTTTTACAAAAAAAGTTTCAAGTAAAAAATAAAAATAAGCATCCTTTTCCCAAATTAAAGTTTAAAAAAATTGTAAAAAAAGTGAAAAAAAGAAAAGTAGGCATATTAGGTATCGCCGCGTCCGTATCGACCGGCTCTATAAAAATATCACATGACCCACCCCGCTAGGTGAACGCCGTAAAAAAGTCAACAGAAATTAAAATGTTATGCATATTGGGTATTGCAGCGTCCGTAACAACCTGCTCTATAAAAATATTACATGAGATGGCCTCCAAAACTATGCCAAAACATCCATTTTTTCCCCTCTTGCCTCACAAAAAGTATAATAGCAGGCGATCAAAAAGGCGTATTTACCCCAAAATAGTACCAATCAAACTGTCATCTCGTCCCGCAAAAAATGAGACCCTACCTAAGACAATCGCCAGAGAAATAAAAAAAAATAGGACAGTTAGAAAATGGCAACACAAAAACAAGATTTAATTCTGTTCAAAAATTAAATTTACTGTGTAAAACTTAACAAAAATAAAAATAATCGACATATTGGGTATTGCCACGTCCGTAACAACCTGCTCTATAAAAATACCAAATGATTTGCTCCTTCGGGTGAATGCTGTAAAAAAAATTTTTTTTAAAACTATGCCAAAACAGCAATTTTTTTTTACCTTGACTCACAAAAAGTGTAATACCAAGCAATCAAAAAGTCTTATGTACCCCAAAATGGTACCAATGAAAACGTCACCTCATCCCGCAAAAAATAAGACCCCACATAAGACAATAACTCAAAAAAATAAAAATAAATGGCTCCCGCAAACCAATCCATCAAAATCTGTGCTGCAAAATTCATATGGCGCTCCTTCTGTTCTGAGTCCTGCCATGTGCCCCCACAGCAGTTTACCACCACATATGGGGTGTTGCCATATTCAGGAGAAAATGGCTAAGAAATTATGGAGTGCTTTTCCCCTGTTACCCCTTGTGAAAATGAAAAATTTGGGGCTAAAGCAACATTTTATTGGAAGAAATGAAACTTTTCATTTTCACAACCAAGTGTTTCCAAATTCCGTAAAACACTTAGAGGGTCAAAGTGGTCAGTACCTCCCTTAATATATTCTTTAAGGGGTGTAGTTTCCAAAATGGGGTCACTTTTTGAGGGTTTCCACTCTAGGGGTACGTCAGGGTCTCTTAAAATACAAAATGGTGCCTAAAAACCATTCTAGCAAAATTTGTCTCCAAAATCCATATGGCGCTCCTTTCTTTCTAACCACTGCCATGTGCCCATAGAGCAGTTTACCACCACATATGGGGTATTTCCGTAAACTTCAGAATCAGAGTAATGTATATTGAGGTTTAGTTTGCTGTTAACCCTTGTTGTGTTGCAAAAAAAATTATTAACAGGAATAATCTACCAAAAAAGTGAAATTTTGAAATTTCACCTCCATTTTCCTTTAATTCTTGTTGAACACCTCAAGGGTTACCAAAATTTGTATCATCAGTTTTTTATAATTTGAGGTGTGTAGTTTCTAAAATTGGCTCATTTATTGGTGGTTTCCATTAGGTAAGCCTCACAAAATCACTTTATAACTGAATTGGTGCTCAAAAAAATGGTTTGGGAAATTGTGTTGAAAATTTGAAAAATTGCTTCTAAACTTCTAAGCCCTCTAACTTCCTAAAAAAATAAAATGACATTTACAAAATGATGCCAACATAAAGTAGACATATGGGGAATGTTAAGTAATAAATATTTTATGAAGTATCACTTTCTGTTTTAGAAGCAGAGAAATTGAAATTTTGAAAATTGAAAATTTTTCAAAATTTTTGGTAAATTTAGAATTTTTTCATAAATAAAGGTGAAAAATATTGACTCAAATTTATGACTGTCATGAAGTACAATGTGTCACGAGAAAACAATCTCAGAATAGCCTGGATAAGTAAAAGCTTTCTAAAGTTATTACCACATAAAGTGACACATGTCAGATTTGCAAAAATCGGCCTGGGATTAAAGGTGAAAAGTGGCTCGGTACTGAAAGGGTTATAGGGAATCTGTATCCAGGAACCTCCCTATCCACCTGTTTGCATAAACACATAGCTGTGGGTCACATGATTAAATTACCATTTTTCTTTTGTTGATCCGAGTGTCGGTTCCTTAGTTATTATCCTTTTTATTAATATGTAAATTAGGCCCTTGGTGCAATGAGGGAGTCACCATTGCTCTTGTTGCACCCAAGCTCCATTCCTTTCTGTTGTCAGCCCCTCCCTCAGTGCTTTGATTGACATGGCCAGGCATTGGCAAAGAAGCAAGGGAGGGACCAGAAAAGAGCAGAACTTGGGTGCAACAAGAGCAATGATGACACCCTCATTGCACCAAAGACCTAATTTTCATATTCATAAAAAGTATCATAACTCAGATCAACAAAAGAAAAACTTCTTTCTAATCAGGTGGCCTATAGCTAAGTGTGGAAACTGAGAAGGTCTCTGGTGACAGATTCCTTTTAATGACATTCCTCCCACCCTCAGACTAGATTTTGTCCAGTCGTGGACAACCCCTTGAATCATAATTTTATGAGATGGGGTTGGTGGTGAAAATGGTAATACAATAGATTTTGCTGTAGTTCCTTGCGCTAAATTAGTAATTAATTATAGATATAAAAGTTGTTACCTTTAGGAGACATAACAATATGAAAGCGAAGAAGCCGGGTAGTATTAATGAAAAGGCTAAAATGGTTAATGAAGACTGAAAATAACATAACCAAACCAAAAATGTCAAAAATTAATTCCCTTAATTGTCAGAATGAAGCAGTTTCTGCAGAATTTTTTTCCTTCTAATAATGATTCTACAAAAGATATATTATTGGAAGAATCATTCTAATAAACATATTTTTAATAATATTTCTTAGCTGTTGATTTAAGTTAGCTACATTTTCATGAAAATAGTAGGCTAAAAATGTCCTATATCCGACTCCATGTCCAACGGTTACAGGAAATAACACATAACTGTATTGTCTATAACCTCCAAATTTGCATAAGCAAATGTGCTTAAAGTGTACAGTATTTGTAGTTTCAGTAGATTTTTTATACAGTGTTCTGACGGTAATGTAAACTCTTTTGGAATATACTGTACTTCTTTAGGGAAAGATGTTTATTTGTTCTAGAAAACAGGGTGTAAATAGTCTTCTTAACAAAGCTCTAAATGAGCATTGCTAAGGAGAGTCTGTCTTCAGCCTTCTGTTCTACTGAGCACTGAAGATAACTGTGTAAAATACGGAGGCTTCCAGCCTGCCTCATGCCATTACCCCCATCCCTACGTACATGTGCCCTAACTATCACTGCCCATCACCCTGCCTATCTGACTTGTTACATACACTGCTCAGTAGACAAAAACTGAAGACAGACTCTCCTTAGCAACACTTTGCTAAGAAGAGTCTCTACATCCTGTTTTGTAGTACAAAGAAATTACATTTTCCCTAATAATGTATATTATGAAAATCTTTAACAGCACTGTCCCTACACTGTTTTAAAAATAAGCTGACAATTATACTTTAATCCCTTCCTGACATGGCAATTTTGCATTTTTGCTTTCCATTCCCTGCCTTCCCAGAGCCATAACTTTTTTATTTTTCCATTTACTTAACCATTTAAGGACTTGTTTTTGGCAGGACAAGTTGTATTTTCTAATGGCACAATTTAATATTGCATAGCATGTAGTGGGAACCTGGAAAAAAATCCAATTGTGATGGAATTGAAAAGAAAAATGCAATTCTGGCATAGTTTTATGGGTTTTGTTCTTACGGTGTTCACTATAGAGTAAAACAGACTTGTGCTCTTCATTCTCCAGGTCAGTATGTTTACAGTGATATCATATTTGTATAGTTTAAAACTGAAAAACATTCATGTATATGTATATAGTCATGTATATGACTTTTGATCACTTTTTATTCATTTCTTTTTCAGGAGGTGAAGTGATGAAAAAAAGTGAATCGGCCATTTTGATTTTTTACCTTTACACCATTCATCGAATGGGATAATTTTTTCAATATTTTAACAATACAGCCCTTTTCAGATGCAGTGATGCATATCATGTTTATTTTTTTATTGTTTATTTTTATTTTGGGGAGGATGTGAATTAGATTGCAATTTGTATAGAATAATGGAATTTTATCCAATACCCTATACATAGATCACTATAATAAAATTCAGTGCTGCCACCTGCTGGCCTGAATAGCAATATACAAGTAAAAAGCCTAGAAGTCTAGTTCAGGCTCTGGCTCATTACTTTCAAGGAACGCCTTCCCTCAGCAAGCACGCATTTGACCACGGCACATTTGACCACAGGGTTAAATGTTCACAATTGGCTTTACAGCTGATTACGTCTATTAGCCGCGGGTGTCTGCTGTGTGAAACAGGAGGCATCAGGTTGCTATGGTGATCTCCCCTCTTTATAGACCCAGTATCCACCATGCTATTCCAGAAGATGTCTGGAAGGGGATCCCACTAATGTATTTGTTACCAACGGGTTGCAGAACTCCCTGGTATGGAGTACCTCCTCTTCAAACAGGTGCCGTGTGCTGATCAGATATTGATTACCTATCCTGAACATAGGTCATCAATCTAAATGGCAGGGCAACCCCTTTAATTATGGCATGGTGATGGCATAGGCTTGACAAAGGGGGCTTGTCCCCCAAAACGTTGTGAAGCTGTGTGCTATATGCTGCTCCAGGGCTTGTGAATTGTGCTCAATAAGACGCCGATGAGGAGCACATGTACTGGAATGCATATGGATGCAGGCAGCCTGGATGTGACTAGAAAGAAATGAACTAAGGTTTTTACTTTTCTATATGTAATATATGTTGCTTGTTGTAAATGAATAAAGAATCTACTAAGAATGACTGAATATCAGTCTATGAAATACTGGCGGCTGGTGGAACTGCCTTGTTTGAGGACTGTAGACACTATTATTTTATACTTGAGGTTGCCCTATTATAGCGGTGAATGGAGAGCTGGGCATACTTGCATGGTATGCTCTCCATTTTACTCTATAGGACTTCTGAAAATATCTGAGC
Source organism: Rhinella marina (assembly GCA_900303285.1). Lineage (NCBI taxonomy): Eukaryota > Metazoa > Chordata > Amphibia > Anura > Bufonidae > Rhinella > Rhinella marina. Next base: position 33,744 of record ONZH01015168.1, read on the forward strand.
GAACTTGCTTGCCTATTTTCAGAAATCACATACCAGTGAGTGGAGAGCAAGTGCGGTGTGCTCTCCTTCACTGCTGGGGCTTCGTTCTGGAGGTAGGAGTGGTTCTGAGAGGTTGGACCAGCACCTATTTGAGATTGATAGCATATTCTAACGATAGGTCATCAATGTCTGAGATAGGTATAACCCTTTAAGTCACCTGAAGGAATATTCTTAGCCATATAAGGCTTATAACCAATTCCCCCAAAATCAGACAAGAATAAAAACCATATACATAAGAGTTTATGAATGTTTTGATGTTGGAAAATCTCTGTGGGATTCACAAAAGGATTTTACATCTTAGTGGTCCTATATAAAAATTAAAATGTATGATATATCACTGGTGAGTCACAGAGGGACTATCACCATTCCTAACTTGTTTGTTTTAGTAACTTGCATTGCATTTCTTTTTCATTAGGGCCTGCATGTTCTGCTGACAGGTATTTATCCACACATGCATGCTCTGCTTGGTTTGCTAGCATTTTAAATGGGAGCGGGGAGGAACAAAAGGAGAATAAAAGGATCCAGTTTTGAAAAATCCGATTTGGACTATTCACTGAACTTCGACAAGAAATTTGATTAGTTACTAATTAATTTGTCATGAATCGCTATAAATCAGGGTAGCTGAGGGAATATATGGAGCCAGCTGCTGCAATGAGCCCCATACGCGGCAGGTGTCGGCTGTATCATACAGCAGACACCCGGTCGCAGTGACAGGGAATGGCGATTAGGGTGAACAGGACAAGGGATCAAAAGTTTGGCTGGTTAGGTACCCCTTTGTATGAGAATTACATAGAGGAGCCACATGGGGCCAATGGTTGATCACTATATACATTTTACATAATAATTAAAGTTATAATCACCTTTAACCCTTGCATC
>ONZH01015169.1:0-31828 GCA_900303285.1 Rhinella marina
AAAAGTACAGGCGTTTTCGGTCACGGTGATACCCATGATGTCTATATTTAGTGTTATTTAGGTATTTATTTTTACTTATACGGAAAGGGGGGTGATTTGAACTTTTATATCTTTTTATTTTTATATATTTTTGACATTTTTTTATTTTTTTTTACTATTTGAATGCTCAAATATGAGCTTATATATTGTGGCTTTTTAATTTTCTTTATGAGCAATCATGGATTTACTAGAGGCAGTTTAAATCCATGAATTGCTCATTTCTTATCCTGGCCTGCCATCTAGTGGCCAGAATAAGAATTGCACTTTGAAAACTGTAATCCTCACCAGCGAGGATTACAGTTTTCATATGGTGTACAGACACCCCGATTGGCCACACGGGGTGTCTGTACACCACCCGGAAGCGACGCTTCCGGGTTTAGACGCAACTAGATGCCGTGATCACGTGTGATCACGGCATCTAGTCACCCCGGAAGACGCCGCCGACACAGTAGGTAGCGGCAAGTTCTTTGACGGCCCGCCGCACCTGCGAGCGGGCGCCATGTGCCCGCATCGCCCAGCGCCGTACATGTACGGCGCTGGTACTGTAAGGGTTAAGCTAGCAGCAGCTACAGTTGACTTCCGAAAGTGAGCGCACAAGCGCCGCACTTTCACCAGTAGCTCTGCCAGGTTGGGGTAAGTCTTTAGAAATTTTTGGACTACCAGATTAAAAACGTGGGCCAGGCATGGTACGTGATTGAGTTCGGCAAGCTCCAGAGCCGCCACCAGGTTACGGCCGTTATCGCACACGACCATGCCTGGTCCTAGCTGCAGCGGCGACAGCCACATCTCCGTCTGCTGCAATATGGCGTCCCTCACCTCTGGGGCGCTGTGCTTCCTGTCGCCCAAGCTGATGAGCTTAAGCACCGCCTGCTGACGTCTCCCCGCGCCAGTGCTGCAACGCTTCCAGCTAGTGGCTGAGGGCGATGTTAAGGCAGAGGAGGAGGAGGAGGAGGAGGGGGTTTATCAGAACCCCTGCTGGCAATCTTGGGCGGGGGTGGTAGGTAGGCCGTCTCTCTTTGCGACCCCGTCCCCGCTTCCACAACATTCACCCAGTGTGCCGTCAAAGAGATGTATCGTCCCTGGCCGCAAGCGCTTGTCCACGAGTCGGTGGTCAAGTGGACCTTTGCGCTGACTGCGTACCTCAGGGCCCGCCTGATGTTACGCGACACGTGCTGGTGCAGGGCGGGGACGGCACTCCGGGAAAAGTAGTGGCGGCTGGGGACGGAATAGCGAGGTGCGGCAGCCGCCATCAGGTCGCGGAAGGCCTGCGTCTCCACAAGCCTAAACGGCAACATCTCCAGGGCCAGCAGTTTGGAGATGTGGCAGTTTAAGGCTTGGGCTTGGGGGTGACTCGAGGCGTACTTCCGCCTGCGGTCGAACGCCTGCGAGATGGACAGTTGATGGGACGAGGAGTGTGAAGGTGCAGGCGAAGATGCGGGGGAAGGGGAGGCAGCAGGAGAAGGCCCCAAAGTAGTCGAGGCAGAGGCAGATGTGGAGGTGTCCTGGCTGGAGGTCTGGACCGCAGTGGCAGCACACAACAAAGGGGAAGAGGCAGTGGCAGGAAGACCTGGCGCAGGTTGTATTGCGTTTGCTCTCTCCCACTCAGCCCAGTGCTTGACTTCCAAGTGACGCCGCATGCCTGAGGTGGTCATATTGCTCTTCTCAGAGCCCCTACTCAGTTTTGAGTGGCAGAGTGTGCAAACCGCGCTCAGTTTGTCATCCGCACAAACATTAAAAAATCTCCACACCACAGAAGTACGAGGCCTCGATGGGGGAGCTTCGCGCGACTGCCTGCTGCCGGGAACAGCTTCGGCCCTGCTGGCTGTGGCCTCACTTCTCTGTCTGGACTGTCCTCTGCCTCTGGACATCCCTCTGCCTGTGGACATCCCTCTGCCTCTTGCTGCCTTTTTCGGTGCTGCGCAGACCACCACCTCTCCACTGCTTTCCCCGCTGGACATCACCCCTGGCCAAGTGGGGTCGGTCATTTCGTCATCCACCACCTCCTCTTCCACTTCCTCACTCTGCTCCTCCTCCTGCCCACTGGACATTCCAACAGCCTCCCTTGATGGCAACTGCGTCTCATCATCATCATCGCTCATGATAACAGATGCTGGTTCAGGGTCCACATCAGCAGGAGATGGCGAATACTCAAGTGGTTGGGCATCACTACAAACAAATTCCTCTGGTAGCTCCAGGGATTCTTCCGGCACATCTGAAAAAGGACCCGAAAAGAGCTCCTGGGAGGGGTCAAGGGTGGGATGACTCTGTTGGCCAGGTGTGGAGGAAGGAGGGTCAGAGTGAGACTGTGTGGATGACTGGCTGGTGGACAACTGTGTGGAAGCACTATCGGCTATCCATTGCACCACCTGTTCACACTGCTCAGGCCTCAACAGCGGTGTAACCCGCCCCCTGCTTAACTGTCCCATAAAGGCAGGGATTCTGGATGAGCGGAATCCTGGCTGCCCTCACCAGCACGCATTGTATCCCCACTGGCTTCAACAAGGCCCCCAACAGCATTTCCGCGCCCCCGTCCTCGTCCACGTCCACGTCCGATTCCGCTAGCCCTCCGCATTTTTTTTTTTTTGTTACAATATTTGGCATACACAGCCGTATACTACCAGGTCAGACGGTGTGTATTAACACCACGTATATAAAAGAGTTTTGCAGGCACGCAGAACGCACAGTACAGGTGCCAAATAAAAGGACTTTTTTTTAAATATGTCTGATTACACAGCTGTGTACTAACAGGTCAGACGGTGGGTATTAACAGCACGTATATAAAAGAGTTTTGCAGGCACACAGAACGCACAGTACAGGTGCCAAATAAAAGGACTTTTTTTAAAATATTTCTAGGTACACAGCCGTGTACTAACAGGTCAGACGGTGTGTATTAACACCACGTATATAAAAGAGTTTTGCAGGCACGCAGAACGCACAGTACAGGTGCCAAATAACAGGACTTTTTTTTAAATATGTCTGAGTACACAGCCATGTACTACAAGGTCAGACGGTGTGTATTAACACCACGTATATAAAAGAGTTTTGCAGGTACGCAGAACGCACAGTACAGGTGCCAAATAAAAGGACTTTTTTTTAAATATGTCTGATTACACAAGCCGTGTACTAACAGGTCAGACGGTGGGTATTAACAGCACGTATATAAAAGAGTTTTGCAGGCACGCAGAACGCCACAATACAGGTGCCAATAAAGGACTTTTTTTTAAATATGTCTGAGTACACAGCCGTGTACTACAAGGTCAGACGGTGGGTATTAACACCACGTATATAAAAGAGTTTTGCAGGCACGCAGAACGCACAGTACAGGTGCCAAATAAAAGGACTTTTTTTAAATATGTCTGATTACACAGCTGTGTACTAACAGGTCAGACGGTGGGTATTAACAGCACGTATATAAAAGAGTTTTGCAGGCACGCAGAACGCACAGTACAGGTGCCAAATAAAAGGACTTTTTTTAAATATGTCTGATTACACAGCCGTGTACTAACAGGTCAGACGGTGGGTATTAACAGCACGTATATAAAAGAGTTTTGCAGGCAAGCAGAACGCACAATACAGGTGCCAAATAACAGGACTTTTTTTTAAATATGTCTGAGTACACAGCCGTGTACTAACAGGTCAGACGGTGGGTATTTACACCTGGTATACAAAAAGGGTATTGCAGGCACACAGAACCTAGAACACTAGAGCCAAAGAAACTGTATTTAAAAAAAAAAAAATGTACACAGCCGTATACTGCCAGAAGATCAGATGGTGCATATACACACTAGGTATATAACAGGGTTTTGCAGCCAAAAAGAACGCAGAACAGTAGTGCCAAATATAGTTTGATATGTAGTAGAGCACCTAATACACCACTAATGCCTCTCTCTGTCCCTACTCCAGCAGCTATCCCTGAATACGGCAGCCGTTCTCTGCAGAGTGTATATAGTAGTAAAGCTATCACTGTACTGCACTATAGTAGCCCTGATAATGGCTTTTAATCACGCTCCTGCCTGTCCAACAGCTAAAACCTATCTCTCCCTTCTCCAGCCTCTGTCCCTGACTAAGTTCACGCAGCATATGCGAACGAGCAGGAAGACCTGAGTTATTAATATTCGAGGTCACGTGGTTTTTCCAGCCAATCCATGTAGACGCCGTTTTCGCGCTGCCAGCGTGCTCCGCGGGCCTGTCATACCCCCCTTGCATGGTGATTGGTGGAAAAAGAGCGCCAGGGAAGGTGGGAGGGGAAACGAATTCTAAGTGCGCCATCGCCGTTATACTCGATCGAAATCGAGTATGCCGAATAGCGTAGTATTCGATCGAATACCGGCTCGATCGAACACTACTCGCTCATCTCTAATAGTCACTAGTAACTCTCCTTCCCTCTCTGGCAGCCAAAAAACATAGTATCCAATCCATAGTATTCCCCTCTTCTTCCTTCACTGACAGCCCTATATATAGTCTTAGGATCTCAGTTAGTCTTCTTCCCTTGCTAACAGGTGTAACTATAGTCCCCAGTAAGTACCCTGTCAGTTTCCTTCCACCTCTAACAGCTGTAAATATAGTCCTTAATAAGTTCCCAGTCAGTCAGTCTCATTTCTCCTTTGGCAGCTGTAAATACAGTGCTCAGTAAGTCTCCTTCCCCATCTGGAAGGCATAAATACAGTTCCCAGTAAGTATCCCCGCAGATGGACAATAGTTGTACTGTGGAGTCCAGTGACAACCTGCCCTGGAGTCTTCCTCTCAGTGACAGCAATAAAGATGGCTGATGTTGCTTGTTACAGGCCACGTGGCTAGGAGACACATGCATGCTCTGCAGACACAGGCGTTTCCCTACTTGTGCAAGCTGGCAGGACTGTTTCTTCTGACCTGGCTTCTCCCAGGTAGACTGACACTCAAGGGTGAATGGACTAGGAAGTGTAAGTCAGCCCCCCCCCTGCTCCAGGCTGCCCTTCCCTGCTGCTGTGTGTGTTACTGCTCTTCTACCTCTGAGCTAGTGTGTCCATTTGCAAGCACCTCCACTTGCTAGCTAACTACCGCACAGTATGAAGCTGGTCCTCTCTCCACTAGCAGCAGTGGCATTTCCCAGCACACTGCCGTTTACTGCATCCCGTGACCAGGCGGTCATGAGGACAGCAATGTGACCCCTACACTGACTCATGACTCAGCCTAGCGTTGCCAGGCTACTTGGTATTTAACTCCTCCACTGCCACCAATGTATAGTCTATGCAGCGCAGTATTTTTACAATACACAGTGCGCTTTAACTCTTACGTAACTGCAGCGTACATGGACATCCTGCTTCTCCTTTCTTGAACTTTTTATCATATGATTGAGTAATTTACATGGGGCTGCACCTCCCCCCACCATCGAAGTGGTCGGGGGGCGCAGTGCAGACGTCTTTTTGGTGCCACATTCCGCCGTTGATTCATCCACATCAGATTGGAAATCCTCGGGTTCCTCCCCCCCCCCCAGCAGCGCCCTCTCCATGAATCAGCCGCTTCCCATTGTTTTGTGGGCGTGCGGCGAACGCCCGCTATCATCTACCTGTGATTTTAAAGCAAGCGCCTGAAATATTGCTGCTTTCTGCAGAGACAAGAAGTGTCAGCAGCGTCACCTCCATCTCCTCAGGTATTTATATAGGAAGATAGATTCCGGCGACTGAATCCGCCACTTATCTCTCCATTAGCGCCGCGCTCTAATCGCCTTCGGTCACATTTTTTTTTTATTTCGACAATTTATTGCATCTGAAATTGGAGGAAATTTAGAAAATGAAAGACTTATAAAGATTCGTCTCCGGGAAAGGTGTAATGAAGATGATGGAGACCGCACACTTATGTGATGAGTTCCTGTAGCGGGGCAGACGCTACGCCATTTCATAAGTAATATTGATGGATTGCGGTAATAGATTATTGTATGGCGGTGTAAACACTACATCTCCCACAATGCAGTACAGTGGAGCATGCTCGTGACATGTGCTCAACCAGCAGGGGGCCGTAATGAGGTGCGAGGGATCAGGAAAAGCCAATGTTCAGAAGTGTGAGTGCAGCTCTGGGTGTGAGTGGAGAACAGGAGGTAATGTAGCTGATAATATACACTGCATTGCTGCAAAGAGGCAGATGTAGGAGTATAAGGCTGGCGTATAAGATGGTGGCGGGCACTGCTGATGTATAAGATGGTGGAGGGCACTGCTGATGTATAAGATGGTGGCGGGCACTGCTGACGTATAAGATGGTGGAGGGCACTGCTGATGTATAAGATGGTGGCGGGCACTGCTGACGTATAAGATGGTGGCGGGCACTGCTGATGTATAAGATGGTGGCGGGCACTGCTGATGTATAAGATGGTGGCGGGAACTGCTGATGTATAAGATGGTGGCAGGCACTGCTGACGTATAAGATGGTGGAGGGCACTGCTGACGTATAAGATGGTGGAGGGCACTGCTGACGTATAAGATGGTGGCGGGCACTGCTGACATATAAGATGGTGGAGGGCACTGCTGATGTATAAGATGGTTGCGGGCACTGCTGACGTATAAGATGGTGGAGGGCACTGCTGATGTATAAGATGGTGGAGGGCACTGCTGACATATAAGATGGTGGCGGGCACTGCTGATGTATAAGATGGTGGAGGGCACTGCAGATGTATAAGATGGTGGCGGGCACTGCTGACATATAAGATGGTGACGGGCACTGCTGATGTATAAGATGGTGGCGGGAACTGCTGACGTATAAGATGGTGGCGGGCACTGCTGACGTATAAGATGGTGGCGGGCACTGCTGATGTATAAGATGGTGGCGGGCACTGCTGACGTATTTGACGGTGGCGGACACTGCTGACAGAGAATAAAGCAGCCATGTTTTTCTAATCCTGGACAACCCCTTTAATATAATCTCCAGTAAATTCCCAGTTAGACTCCTCCCCCCTTCACTGGCAGGTGTATTTATAGTCACTAGTAACTCTCCTTCTCTCTCTGGCAACCAAAAAACATAGTATCTAATAGGTTCTCCTTCCTTCACTGACAGCCCTATATATAGTCCTGAGTAAGTTCTCAGTTAGTCCTCTTCCCCCACTATCAGGTGTAAATATAGTCCCCAGTAAGTACCCTGTTAGTTTCCTTTCCTCTCTAACAGCTGTAAATATAGTCCTTAATAAGGTCCCAGTCAGTCAGTCTCGTTTCTCCTTTGGCAGCTGTAAATACAGTGCTCGGTAAGTCTCCTTCCCCATCTGGAAGGCATAAATACAGCTCCCAGTAAGTATCCCCGCAGACATATAAGATGGTGGCGGGCACTGCTGACGTATAAGATGGTGGCGGGCACTGCTGACATATAAGATGGTGGCGGACACTGCTGACATATAAAATGGTGGCGGGCACTGCTGATGTATAAGATGGTGGCGGACACTGCTGACGTATAAGATGGTGGAGGGCACTGCTGACATATAAAATGGTGGCGGGCACTGCTGACATATAAGATGGTGGCGGACACTGCTGACGTATAAGATGGTGGCGGGCACTGCTGACGTATAAGATGGTGGCGGGCACTGCTGACATATAAAATGGTGGCGGGCACTGCTGATGTATAAGATGGTGGCGGGCACTGCTGATGTATAAGATGGTGGCGGGCACTGCTGACATATAAAATGGTGGCGGGCACTGCTGACATATAAGATGGTGGCGGGCACTGCTGATGTATAAGATGGTGGTGGGCACTGCTGATGTATAAGATGGTGGCGGGCAATGCTGACATATAAGATGGTGGCGGGCACTGCTGACATATAAGATGGTGGCGGGCACTGCTGATGTATAAGATGGTGGCGGGCACTGCTGATGTATAAGATGGTGGCGGACACTGCTGATGTATAAGATGGTGGTGGGCACTGCTGACATATAAGATGGTGGTGGGCACTGCTGACATATAAGATGGTGGCGGACACTGCTGACATATAAGATGGTGGCGGGCACTGCTGACATATAAGATGGTGGCGGGCACTGCTGACGTATAAGATGGTGGCGGGCCACTGCTGACGTATAAGATGGTGGCGGGCACTGCTGACGTATAAGATGGTGGCGGGCACTGCTGACATATAAGATGGTGGTGGGCACTGCTGACATATAAGATGGTGGCGGGCACTGCTGACATATAAAATGGTGGCGGGCACTGCTGACCTATAAGATGGTGGCGGGCACTGCTGACGTATAAGATGGTGGTGGGCACTGCTGACCTATAAGATGGTGGCGGGCACTGCTGACATATAAGATGGTGGTGGGCACTGCTGACGTATAAAATGGTGGCGGGCACTGCTGACATATAAAATGGTGGCGGGCACTGCTGACGTATAAAATGGTGGCGGGCACTGCTGACGTATAAAATGGTGGTGGGCACTGCTGACATATAAGAGAGTGGTGGCGGGCACTGCTGACATATAAGATGGTGGCGGGCACTGCTGACATATAAGATGGTGGCGGGCACTGCTGACGTATAAAATGGTGGCGGGCACTGATGGTATATCATTAAGGTCACCATTGGTAAAACTGTCCATTGAGGAGTCTGGGAAAGCTGACTGGCGGTATTAACTCTTTCAGGGCAGAGTAATCTCAGGAGTCTCGCCGTTTACGAGCTGCAGACGAGGAGATCTACGACTCCGGCACCGCGAGGCCGTTACACAGAAATTGCTAATATTCCCATAATTAATTCCGCCACCGAGGGAGCAATAATCGTTACTCGCCACCGACCCGCATCCACTGACGACATATATCACACACCTGTAATAAACTGTGCGGGGTGTGTGTGTGTGTGTGTGTGTGTTATATAAACCTCAGGGACTGCCGACAGGCACCACATACATAGTCCTCACCATTTCAAAACCTCTGCTTGCTGTCAGTGGATTCGAACATTCTTGGTGCATCCAGTGTTTGTCTTCTGTCTCAGTTCACCCACTGTTATGACTTTGAGAAATCAGGGTTATATCCAATATGGCCGCCATTGCAGTGTCCTCGGGGTTTGTCACCCAGCTTTCCCAGATAACTGAATGGCAAATCCACCTATGTATGCAGCACAAAAGGATCGGAGGACGAGCATGGTGTGAACAAGTGCCGAAGCAGAAGATATTAGACAAGCTGAGTGCTAACAGCCAGGACACCAGCAGAATTGTGAATGCAGCTCTGGATGTGACTGGAGTATAAGATATGATGTAGCAGCAGTGCTGTGAACATGGATGAGGATGTGACTGGATATAAGACACAATGTAACAGTGGAATTGTCAATGCAGCTTTGGATGTCACTGGAGTATAAGACACAATGATTATGAATTTGAGGGTGCAGCTTTGAATGTGACTGGAGAATAAGCCATGATGTCAGAATAGAATTGTGAATGCAGCTTTGGATGCAACATGATGTCACAACGGAATAGTCAATTGTAAATCTGTATGTTACTGTGGGATAGGGCATGATATAATAGTGGAATTGTGAATGCAGCTTTGGAAGTGACTGGAGTATAAGACACAACGTAATAACCAATTGTCAGTGCAGGTCTGTATGTGACTAGAGAATAAGACTTGATGCAATAGCGGAACTGTGAATGCAGCTCTGGACATGACAGTCCAGTACAAGACATAACAGTGGAAGTGTAAATGCAGTTTTGAATGTGACTAGAGTATAAGACAACAGGATTGTAAATGCAGCTTTAGATGTGACATGTGAGATTTGAGTATAAGACAAGCTGTAACAATGGCATTGTGAATGAGGATCTGTATAGGACATCATGTAATAGTGGAGTTGTGAATGCAGCTTTGGATGTGACTGGAGTACAAGACACAAGTTAGTGACCTCCTTTCCGTCTCCCTCCACCTCAGCCCGCGCTCTCCTCCTCCTCAGTATTCTCCTCGTCGCATTTAATGTGATTTTTAAGTGAATGTAAAGCAGGGACATAAAGCTGGCTCCAGCAGGTAATTAAAGCGCGGAGCGTGGCTGTGTATCCGGGCAGCCCTGTAGCAAGGACATCTCGGCGGGGGGACTCGTCATTGTGCGCCCCTCCAGCCTGGTGACAGCGCCGCTCCCAGAAAAGAAGGCGATATTTATGGAGGCATTGTCTGCAAGCTAATAACACAGATAGGATCTGCTCCGTCCTCACAGGACACGCTCCGGGGAGCAGAGACGCTTCCTATTTTACGCTCCCTCGGGGGACCAAGGCTTTTTAGTGTTTGCAGCACAGTCTGTTCTCTGAAAGAAAAGTGCAAGGAAAGCAGAAGACTCAGAAGACACAGCGGGGGTTGGTACCAGCGCAGGGGAGCATCTTACTCCTTGGGTACCATAATCAGGGGGCCCCATCGTTAAAGGGTTGGGCCCTTCAACTGGACTAGGCGGATATTTATCAAAACTGGTGTAAAGGAACACTGGCTTAGTTGCCCATAGCAACCAATCAGATTCCACCTTTCATTTTTTACAGCACCGCTGGAAAATGAAAGGGTCGACCTGATTGCTTGCTATGGTCAAATAAACCAATCAGATTCCACCTTTTATGTTCTAAAGGAGCTCTAAAAAATGAAAGGATCAATCTGATTGGCTGCTATGGGCAACTACACCAGTTTTTCTATGCACCAGTTTTGATAAATCTACCCCTAGTCCAGTTGACCGACTGTTTAACAGTGGCCTCCCCCCTGATTATGGTATCCATGGAAGTTTTGCTTTGCACCAGTTTTGATAAATCTCCTCCATAGAATTCATTCCTTTGGGGGAAATTTATCAAAAACCAGTGTAAAGGAAAACAGGCTTAGTTGCCCATAGCAACCAATAAGATTTCATCTTTCATTTTCCAAAGGAGCTCTGAAAAATGAAAGGTGGAATCTGATTGGTTGCTATGGGCAACTAAGCCAGTTTTCATTTGCACCAGTTTTGATAAATCTCCCCCTTCAGCCAATATGGCCGCCATTACAGCATCCACAGGAGCCCTCACTCAGCTTTCCAAAGCTTCTGAATGGTGGCGACTCCCCTGCTCCTCCCAAACTATATCCTATAACCCATGACACTACTATTTGGAACTACTTTTTCACCTTGACTGTCCCGCAGTAACCAAGGGCGTAATCCTGACTGACAGTGGATACCGTTGCCCAGTGGTTTACCAAACATTTTGCCGCTTTTTCGTGTGTGAGGATAAAATCTTAACCACCCCCCCTTGACCTGTGGACATCCAGAAGACGATGATTGCGCCATAAAGCCCTCGTCTCGTAGCACCGTTCTGGTTTTATGTCGCTGCTGTGTTTTTTAGCTGCGTCTGGAGCCGCCGGTGACATGGTGCCGTTTACTGCTGGTCGTAAATTGTGAGAGACAGTTTTCTGCCAGTGATAACTCCCCGACCGCTCCATTACTCGCCGCGTTCTTAATTTGATTAAGTGAGAAGGTGGATTAATGACCGGTAGACTGCGCGGAACTGATCGCCGCGTCCACCGCGCCCACCAGGGAGGAAACAACAACTAGCAATTGATGGAGGCGCCGCTAAAGTCATGATCCAGGATGCCAACGGTCAACCATCTCCTCGCTACTGCTCTACGCTGCCCTTGGGGCAAGTAATGACCTCCGGATCCTTTCATCGGGACCTCAGGGGTCGTTAGGCTTCCTTCACACATAGTATTTTTTTTTTATATTTGGGGTAATTTATCCAGATTCCACCTTTCATTTTCCAAAGAAGCTTTCAAAAATGAAAGGTTGAATCTGATTGGTTGCTATGGGCAACTGAGCCAGTTCTACTTTACACCAGTTTGAATAATGACTCCAATTCTGCTTTATCAGTTTTTTCACATTTCTTTGCAGATTTCTTTTACCATTTTATTGTAAAATTTTCAATGGGTGTTTTTTCTGACATTTTTTTAAACTCCTTTAGAGATGCCTAAGAAAAATAAAAACGCCTTTCTTCCAAAAATAGCACCACTCCTGTCCCCAGGTTGTGTGTGGTATTGCAGCTTTGCCCCCATTGACTCCAATGGTGCCAAGCTGCCAATACCAGACACAACCCATGGACTGGAGTGCTGCTGTTTTTGGAAAAAAAAATCCTGGACAACCCCTATAATAAATTGCCAGCAGTCTGCAATAAAGGTCCAGCTGGGTGTTACCAGTTGGGAGTGTGTCTCTTAAGAGTCTGACACTACCCAGTGTCAGACTGTACAAGGATACACCCCAACTAGTAACACCCAGCTGGACTTTTATTGAAGACTACTAGTAATTAAATTAAAACTTCTAGCAGGAATAACAGAGGAACAACACAACATAGAGTCATAAGAATAGATGCTCCAGAATTATAATTACATGGGGAATGCAAGTAGTTACTTTAACAGACATGCCAGGGGAAGGGACAGAGGTATTCTGGTTATCTGGTTATTAGATTGACGGCAGTCCTACCCTTGGGACCCCTATGATTATGATAATGGGGCCCCCATAGTAGCTGAGAACTGTGATACTATGGAATGTGCAGCGGCCACAATGTTTGGGGCTCTTGCCCTGGATGTTTCGCCCTGGTGATGCCCCTGGTGTTTAAATGATGATGTCACAGAGTGAGGCAGTTCAGTGTTTGGATGATGTCACTTTGGGTGGTAATGAGGTCTCACAGTCTATGAAGCATCTCTTCACGATATTGTTGACTTCTCCATAGGACAAGCCATCATAATCAGATTCGTGGGGTCCAACTATCAGCACCTCCACTGACAAGCAGTATGAAGGGGAGGTGGCATTTGGGTGAAGGTAGCAGCCCCTTCCTTGCGCCGGACACCCGGATTCCGTACATTTAGTGGAGCAGCATTGTCCCCATGATCAATGGCGTATCCTAAGAATAGGCCCCCAAATATCTGCTCCAGGAACAGTATTGACATCATGGACTGGTGAATGTTACATAGTATACATGACTAATATCTGCAGGTCCCAGAGGAGGCGAGAGGCATCTTGTGCCTCATACCTCATTCTGATGAAATAGCAAGAAAGCCCTGACAACTGAAGCTGGGATGGAAAAATGTTCATTCAGAAAAGCGCAGGCCGAGGGCGATGATCTTCTATTGTTTATCCAGCATGAATGTAATAAATGTTGTAGTGGTCCCTGATGTGACTGTGAGCGCTGGAGACGGCTATTAACCCCCTCCCCGCACAGTCGTAACTCGGCTCCAGACTGAATGTATCCTGAGCCGAGACCCTACGAGGAATTCCTGGCCCTCCTCTAACATAATGAGATATTCAATATTAGCATCTTATAAAGGGAGCCTCCGAGTGGCCATACATATCACTCCACCTGCGGATGACGCTCCCCTGCCTCATTATCTTCTGACTTCACCCCTCGTCGTGGCCGTAATGCTTCCTTCACTAGACCCAACACCCATTATAATTAGCGCTTAATTACTGCCGGGGACCTATTACCTCCAGCTCTGGTGTACAGATCTCTCCTTGAAATATCAGCACATCTGCCGGAGAACACTTGCACAGGAAGGAATTACATTAGGCCTCTTTCACATGTCTGTGAGTTTGTTACACTTATACTTTCAAAGTGATACATTTTTGAATGAACTGAAACATTGTATCCGTCAGGACAGAGACGTGTGCTCACAGAGGATTGTCTACAGCAAGTTAATCACAGTGTAGAGGGCGCAGCAGTTGCAGAGAGAGCAGAGCCTCTAGTTGTAGAGGCTCATTTGCATATATTAAAACTTTATTTTTCTCAGCAATGTGAGCACATATAAACATGGGACCAACACAGATGCCTTCAGCTGCCAAGCGCACATGTAACAGGTTAGCCAGTGCCATAAGTGCAAAACTGCTGACAGATACCCTTTAACCCCTTAACTGTTTTGCCAGAGTCCAGCTCCAGCAGTGGGAAAAGTAGCTAACTGGAGGGGGGAGGGCTACTTTAGATGCTGCTACTTCCTGAACAGTAGCAGTTAAAAAAGCAACTGGTCTTGTTTGAAATCAGACATTGAAAGCTTTCAGACAATACCAGAAAGACAGCAATATGTTCAGGACATAGGAAGATATCACTGATAGAAATCGGGATGCTGTGAATGCAGCTGAAAGTGAAAGTTAAAAACTCCTGATTATTCCTGGCTTGATTTCTAACAGTGATTTCTCCTCTGTTGCTTATATTTTAGCTGTAGGTCTTGTATGAAAGCCTGGACTGTCAGCTTTCAAACAAGACCAGTTGCATCTTTCTAGCTGCTACCATTCAGGAGATAGCAGCATCTAAAGCAGCCTTCCCCCCTCCAGTTATCTACTTTTCACACTGCCCAAGCTGGACTCGGGCAAAACAGGTGGTTGAAGGGGTTATCCAAGATCTATATAATGACTCCCCATATGCCTGGGTCCCTCACAGAGTTTGTACTTACCTCGCTACCCAGCACCTGTGTCGCTTCTCATACCGGCATGGCATCGCCCCCGCTGCATCTACCCATGGCATCAGAAGCAGCGCAGATGCCGGGGAACAAGGTAAGTACAACCTCTGTGAGGGACCTAGGCATATGGGGAGTCATTATATACATCTTGGATAACCCCTTTAAGTATTTAAAAAAACTGAGAAACTTTTCTTTATACAAATACTTTTCTTACACAAAGCCCATGGTCATTGCACTCGTTTTACAAATGTAGTTTTATTAAACTAGCTGCTGTCAAGAATTCTGCTTCCAGTCAGGCGTTTACAGAAGTGTTCATCCTGTCCTTGGTGGTTCATGTTTAAGTAGGTCATAGGTGTCAATGCAACATCTGCATGAAGGCAGGACCCAAGGTTTCCAGCAGGACATTGTCCAGAGCATCACCCTGCCTCCACCAGCTGGTGCCATCTCTTTTCCAGGTAAGTGATGTACACACAGGGCCGGCCTTAGGGTAGATGGCGCCCTGTGCGAAACTTTCTCTCGGCGCCCCCCCCCCCATTTATATATATATTTACTTAAAAAAGTGCTGAAAATTAAACATACGCATTCTTTATTCAATAAATAATAAACAAAATAAAGTGAAGCAATCAATTTTACCTTTTCTGCTGCTTAAGGCAAATATTGAAAAGCACCCCCCCCCCCACCCCATGACAAATTCTCAACCTAACCCCTTTCCCCCAGGCCTACTGTTAAAAGGGGTTCTCCTCTTTTTACTACTGATGACTTATCCTCCGGATAAGTCATCAATATCAGATAGCCGCCCTGACGATTAGAAGAGAGGCCATTGCTCATATGAGAGTTCTTTCTCTGCTCCATTCATCTGCTCGCTGTAGCATTTCTAGTGATGAGCAGTAAACAGAGCAGAGAAGGCAGCGCTTGTACAAAAAAAAAATAATAAACCTTTAACGACATACTTGGAAAACATTACATACAGCGCTACAGACCATACAGAAAAATACACATATGTACCTCTTACATCCAGTGACTTCTCTTCTCTGATGTAGACGTTCTCTTGCCTCTTCTTCTCCTGTCAGACCAGACCGCCATGGTGACTTCTTTCAGCCGTGCCTCGTCTCTGCAGAGTTTAACAGACATCTTACTTTCCTACTTTTACATCATCCTCTCACCTTCTCCGCAACACTCCATCCTGCTTCCCCCCCCCCCAATACTATATTGCAGAAACAGTCACACTGAAATAGTGGTACCCCACAGAAAAAACTATACCCCCTTACATTTAACATCAAATCCCTATCTCAAACCCCAGATGAGACCCCCCCATCTCCAGACCCCCATATAAGACCCCTATTAGACCTCCAAACCCCAATCAGACCCCTATTAGACCTTCAAACCCCCAATCAGGACCCCCATTAGACCTCCAGACCCCCATTAGACCTCTCTAGACCCTCAGTCAGACCCCCCTTCAGACTCTTCAAGCCCCTAATCAGCCCCTAATTCTGGCCCACGTATCAGACCCCCCTTTCTGGCCCCCCAATATCAGACCCCCCTTCCTGGCCCCCAGTATTAGACCCCTCCTTTCTGGCCCCCAAAGTCAGACCCTCCTTTCTGTGGCCAATATCAGAGCCCCCACTTCTAGACCCCAATATCAGAGGTCCCAATTCTGGCCCCCAATAATAGACCTTTTGGTCCCCAGTATCAGACGATAAAATAAATAAATAAACTTACCTCTCCAGGTCCTGGCTGTCTCTCACTCCCACATCTTCTCAGGGCCCGCGCTGAAGTCACCTGACCTCCTGCAGCGTCAGGTCAGAGTGTGCTCTGTACGTCCTGACGCTGCAGGCCTTTAGGAGACAGCAGCGCGGCCCCAGGAATCGCAAGCGGCAGGAGGGGTAAGTACAATACAGCGCTACCAGCGCTTCACTCCCCCTCCACCTGCATACTAGCAAACGCTTCCATTATGGAAGCGCTCGCTAGTATTCCCTTTATAAGATGCACGGCATCTTATAAAGGGAAAAATACTGTACCACTGGCATTGGGGGCCCTCTGGGCCCCCCTGGCTTAGGGGCCCGGTCGCAGCTGCGACCGCTGAGACCCCTATATTTAAGCCAGTGGGCGCAGCTGTATGGGAGCAGGCCGGGCCATTAAGGGGGCGCTCTGGGACGGCGCCCCCTTAACTGGTCGGGAGTGTAAAGGCCGGCCCTGTGTACACACCCTGCCGTCCACATGATGTGATTCATCAGACCAGGCTGCCTTCTTCCACTGCTCATGGTCCAGTTATAATGCTAATTTGGTGGCAGGACAGTGGTCAGCATGTTCCAGTCGATGTCCTGTGTGTCCTTACATCTTTCTATCATCACCAGCAGTGACTTCTTCTGCCATTTTCTCTACTGTGGGATGGGACCAGACAGTCTAACCTTCATTCTCTGCACATCAATGAGCCTTCGGTGACTATGACCCTGTCGCTAGTTCACTTTTGGTAGGCAAGACAAAGCCAGAAAACTGTTGAAAGAAATGTTTCATTCAAGTAAAGCTGCCACTGAACTTTATCTCAAGGTCTGGAAGGTTATTTTTTCATCCCTCAATTATTCCCCCTATTTATTGCTGCGGAGCCAAAGCCTTATCCAGATAGGAGCACCGTCACACACTTAGAGAGACATTTAGACCGCACTATAATACTTGGCATTTCCTACACCTGGGAGGCGATCTATATGGATAGGGGCCCTAGGGATGGCCCGCTGCACTAACCACTACATACCTTACAAGGTTGTCCATTTTGGAGATAAACTGGTGAGACTAGGAAGTGCACAACATTCACATAAAGAAAAGGCAAAAGTTGTAGAGGAAATTATGAGATGGATTCAATGAAATGGCAGCGCTGAAAGATAGATGAAACCCCATGAAATATGCCAAGTTGGACAATGCCAGGCGGCAGCACCGAGAATCTGTCACTATGGACTTCAAACATTGCTACTAGGACCAGATAGAGTGAGATAATATCCCGCTTATTGACAAACGCGTTTCAAGGCTATTCAAGTCTCTTCTGCTGCTGACGGAGCCATAATTGACTGAAATGCATTGTCAATAAAATTATCTCTCAAGTCTCTGTCTCTCCATCTGGTCCATGCAGCAGCATCAAAGTCCACAGAGACGCATTCTTGGTGCTACGGCGCCTGGCATTGTCCTGTATCTGCCCAGTACAGATGCTCCAGCGCTGGAGACTCCCGAGCTAGATATTGTACAAATCCAGGACTTCTCCATCTTATTTGTGCTGGATCTGATGTCTTGGCCTCCCATCCTGTTCTATCCCCTCCTGACAAGGTTCTTATATAATCTTGGCGGTATCTGCCGGTTCGCTGAATGAATTCCATTATGTTGAATGTTTGTCCAGACTGGCAGAAGTGGGGTTAATAGAGAGGTTAATGTTCGTGGCTGCGCTCAGAGCCGGCTCCTTCTCTGCTCTCTCCATCTTCTGCAGTTGGCTGTGTTGTCAAGATAAGCCATGGTTCTCTCCAGGTGGCCCTAGTGGGCTTCGCAGCTTGTAATTGATTTGGAATGAAGCAGGCAAAGCTTCCATCCCAGGTGGGGCCCGGGGGCGCAGAACATCTGAAGATTCAATCATGGGCTCGTCATCAACACTTCCTTGGCGGCCATTGTTTGCTTCTATCACCTTGTGTTGTCCTTACTCCTTGGGATTGGGAGCTGAGGCCGGAGATGGGTAATCGCAAGGATGCAATAAAACTTAGGGGGCTGCACTCCCTCAGCCCCCCTCAATCAGAACCAGCTGTAAAACCTCAGGACCCAATCTGGACAATTCCCACCCCACTTCAGGGACCATCTGAGAGACGTCGGGACCCTTGGAGAAAAAATGGTCTTACTGGAGAATGGCTAGTACATTGTGGATGAGCAGATATTTCATTTATCCTTTGAAATCCAAAAGATGTCCCTGAGTGGATATGGTTCAGGTTGGGCCATGGGCCCTGAAGAACAATGCGGACCAGAGCAGCGGCAGGGGATTGATGAGGTTGTGTATCTATTAACCCCATCTGAGCCCACTGCCACCAATTTTTTGTGGCTCTGGAAAACCCCTTTAAGGGCTTATGCAAACGAACGCATTTTCTTTCCGTCTCCGTTCGGGTTTTTTTTTGCGGACCTTATGCGGAACCATTAATTTCAATGGGTCCACAAAAAACAGAAATTACTCTGTGTGCACTCCGTTTACACATGTCCGTTCCGCAAAAAAAATAGATCATGTCCTATTATTAACACTACCCCCCCCCCCCTCTTGGATTAACCTGTTGTAAAATTAAGGGCAGTGTTGTGATTAGGCAGGACCGCCTGATCACATATTTACCACACCGTGCTTTTCATGTCCTATTATTGTCCGTATTACGGACAAGGATAGTACTGTTCTATTAGGGGTCAGCTGTTCCGTTACGCAAAATACAGAATGCATACGGACATCATCCGTATTTTTTGCAGATCCGTTTTTGCGGCCCGCAAAATACATATGGTCGTGTGCATGAGGCCTAAGTCTCGTAAGTTTTACTGACTAAAGGCTCAGCACACGACTGTGGTTTGGGTCTGTATCAATCCGCATTCTCTTCAATGTTAGCCGCAAAAGAATGTGGACAGCGCTCGGTGTGCTGTCTGCATCCACATGTCCGTTCCGTTCTTCAAACTGCAGAATGCACACAGCCTGTATCCGCATTTTGTGGATCTGCAATTTGCGAATTGCAAAACAGCCAACGGTCATGTGCATGAGCCCTAACTAGGCAGATTTCTCATTAAAGGGTTATTCCCATCTTGGACAATGGGGGCATATAGCTAGGATATGCCCCCATTGTCTTATAGGTGCTGGTCCCACCACTGGGACCGCCCTCCATTCATTTCTATGGGGCCGCCAAAAATAGCCGAGTCGGTGGCTACCTAGAGATGAATGGGAGCTCTGGCTGCGCATGTGCAGAACGCTCCCATTCATTTCTATGAGCACAGCGGTGGAGCTGCGCCTGGCGGTGGCCAGACCCGGGGAAACCCGGGGTCCTCCAAGTGCAGCGCTCCTCGCTCCGTTCTCGATATAGGTGCGGGTCCCAGCAGTGTGGGTTCCTAGCGATATGCCCCGCATTGTCTAAGATGGAAATAACCGTTTAAGAAAAGCTGTAATAGCAGCCGTATTAGTTCACACCCAGCTTTCCCAGAAACTCATATACTTAAAAAAGAACTCCTGCAAAAAATTTTATTCCATGTCCTGCTAGAAATGTACATGATGTAGTGAATGTAATTTTTCTTACCAGTAGCTGAATCTTTTGAGTTATATCATCCTGAAGTTTCTTATCTGTGTCATGTGACTAGCAATTAGACCCACCAACTCACACAGAGACTTATGTGTGGACAGGAAGTCTAATTCTCTATGCATTCCTATGGGAGCCTCACTTTCCAGTCTCATAGGAATGAATAGAGCAGTAACTGGCTTTCTGTCCTGGGTCAGTTTGGAGGTCAGGGAGTTGGTCACATGACCCAGCTACAATAAGAAGAGAGTGGAAACTCTCAATTTCAGCCTGATAAGAAAATGACAATCACTACAGATTATATCATGCACCTTTCTAACAGGTCAGCAGAATTAAAAAAAATTGGCAAGAGTTCTTCTTTAAGAAACTAAATAGGCATGTTAACTACTTGACATCAGAAGACTCCAGGGCTGAGGATTCATTCTCCGATACCGCTGGCTCTATGTTGCTGGAATCATTAGTGGATTCCATTAGATCAGGGGTTCACTGTATTTTTCCCTGCACGTCTGGCTTGAGACTTGCGGTCTGAGCTTTCAATTAGTGATACATTTCATGGTCAGCTATAACTTAAAACAATATAAGTAATGGTGATTCCGAAGTTTTTCAAGGTGAGGAAATTAATGGAGATGACAGCAGATGAGTCCTCCGATGAACCCTCCGTGAAGATCTCAGCTCCGAGGTATCATGTTCTCACCGGTGAGCGGTCATCTCACAATTATTGGGAGGAAACAGTCAGGTCTCATTACTGATGTCGCACAACCTCCAGGACAGGAGCCCTGAACTACTGACACCATGTCGCTTCCAATCCGTCACCACAACAATCCTGCCTAGTGATACCGAGCAACCCTAATATTAGAACATATGAGAGAGTGAGAAGAAAAACAAGCAAAAAATATGTATTCTTCTCAAGACACTACTGAAAATAGCATCTACATCTACAATCCAGGAACTTGCCCAATGCCATCAATTCAAGTCATACTTCAAATTGGAGGGCTCACTGCTTCCACCCGCTGGTTAATGCAGTAAGTATAGAATGGTATAAGAAGTATGCATTGGAGAAGTAGTTGTCACTTTCAAATCAAATTTGTCACTCTGTATAATTACTTACATTACTATAATACTGCTCCCCAATGTACAAGAATATAACTACTATAATACTGCTGCTATGTACAAGAATATATCTACTATAATAATGCTCCTATGTACAAGTATATAACTACTATAATACTGCTCCTATGTTACAAGAATATAAACTACTATAAACTGCTCCTATGTACTAGAATATAACTACTATAATACTACCTCCTATGTAAAAGAATATAACTACTATAATACTGCTCCTATGTACTAGAATATAAGTACTATAATACTACCTCCTATGTAAAAGAATATAACTACTATAATACTGCCTCCTATGTACAAGAATATAACTACTATAATACTGCTCCTACCTATATACTTATGTAAAGAATATAACTACTATAATATTGCCTCCTATGTACAAGAATATAACTACTATAATACTGCCTCCTATGTACAAGAATATAACTACTATAAATACTGCTACTATACTATGTACAAGAATATAACTACTACTATAATACTGCTCCTATGTATATACTACTATAACTATGTACTAAACTACTATACTGCTCCTATGTACAAAAATATAATATAACTACTATAATACTGCTCCTATGTACAAGAATATAACTACTATAATACTGCCTCCTATGTACAAGAATATAACTACTACTATAATACTGCTCCTATGTACAAGAATATAACTACTATAATACTATAAAGAATACTACTATAGCTCCTATATGTACAAGAATATAACTACTATATACTGCTCCTATGTACAAGAATATAACTACTATAATACTGCTCCTATGTTACAAGAACTTATAACTACTATAATACTGCCTCCTATGTACAAGAATATAACTACTATAATACTGCTCCTATGTATGTACAAGAATATAACTACTATAATACTGCCTCCTATGTACAAGAATATAACTACTATAATACTGCCTCCTATGTACAAGAATATAACTACTATAATACTGCTCCTATGTACAAGAATAATAACTACTATAATACTGCCTCCTATGTACAATAATATGTAACTACTACTATGTATATAATAAACTACTATAATACCGCTCCTAATGTACAAGAATATATACTACTATAATACTTCCTATGTACAAGAATATAACTACTATATAATACTGCTCCTATGTACAAGAATATAACTACTATAATACTGCTCCTATGTACAAGAATATAACTACTATAATACTACTATGTACAAAGAATATAACTTCCTACTATACTATATAATACTGCTCCTCAATGTAAAAGAATATAACTACTATAATACTGCTCTCAATGTAAAAGATATAAACTATATACACTGCTCTGGAGCCTCGCATATACATGAAATGGTCTGGATATAAATGGTCTGCATTATCGTTACGTTCAGTCTCTCTCAGTACACAAGTTATTCTGCACTTGTGGTCACTGTATTGCGGCTCGCTTCATCAATGGTCACATGACAGCAAACAGATGGCGGCTAGATTAACCCAAAGCCAATGCAGCGTCAGATCTTCGCCCAGAAAAGGACAGTGTTTAACTATGAATAATGTAACACTCAGAGGCTTCCAGAGAAGCCGAATGCTGCAGAATGAAGACATTTCACAGCAGAACGCACATCCCCCAACCCCCACCCGACAAGCCTGAGAAAGTTCTTCTCATCATCAGTTTTATAATAGGATATAATAATAGCGCAAACTAAATATTCTGGAACGTTTCCACAGTACGGCATACAGGGAGGCTGGGCTGCATCTTAGGGTCCAAGCATAGGATAGATTCCAAAAGTGGGCCCCTCTAGAAACCTATTGATGGACTGCATGGGCTCAATTGTTCATCTGAGCACCCTGCATCTTCTATGAGTAATGTTGAGTGGGTGGCCATAATTGAAGATTTGAAGACCCTACATTCCCATTCAAGTTCCTAGGAGAACCTTCAAGATCTGGAGATCTGTCAACCAGAACTGGAAGAAGCTTAGCAGAGTTTGGAAGGCCTTTGAGCCCCACCATTCTGGTGGTCAGTGGGGAGACCCCAGATGATGAACATCCAGTGATGTCACTTTTTACTTATTTCTATGGTGTGTGTACGTGATGTCATCCCATGAGTCATGAAGACCCTTGCATCTTCTGATCTATGGGTTAATTTTGAGTGGGTGGCCATAATGTGATGATGACCCTACATTCCCATTCAAGTTCCTAGGAGAGCCTTCAAGATCTGGAGATCTGTCAACCAGAACTGGAAGAAGCTTTGGCAGAGCTTGGATGAACGCCCGAGCCCACCATTCTAGGTGGTCAGTGGGGGACCCCAGCTCATGAACATCCAGTGATGTCACTGTTTACTCTTTTCTATGGTATGTGTACAAGGTTGTCATCCAATTGAGTCACGATGACCCATACATCTTCTGATCTATGAGTTAATGTTTGGTGGGTGGCCATAATGTGATGACCCTACATTCTCATTCAAGTTTCTAGGCGAACTTTCAAGATCTGGAGATCTGTGAACCATAAATGAAAGAAGATTGGCAGAGCTTGGAAGAACATCTGAGTCCGACCATTCTAGTAGTCATAGGGGAGACCCCAGATCATGTACATCCAGTGATGTCATTGTTTACTTATTTCTATGGTGTGTGTACGTGATATCATCCAATGAGTCACGATGACCCCTACATCTTCTGATCTATGAGTTAATGTTGAGTGGATGGCCAGAATGTGATGACCCTACATTCCCATTCAAGTTTCTAGGAGAACCTTCAACATCTGGAGATCTGTCAACCATATCTGGAAGAAGCTCAGCAGAGCTTGGAAGAACGTCCAAACCCCACCATTCTAGTGGTCAGTGGGGAGACCCCAGGTCATGAACATCCAGTGATGTCACTTTTTACTTATTTCTATGGTGTGTGTACGTGGTGTCATCCCATGGGTCATGATAACCCCACTTAATGCAGTCAGGGTTTCAGAGGTGGCCCGTTTTCCCCAACTTTAAGGGGATCCTCCCAGTCTTAAAGAAAACTACAAAACCAAGGTCCAACATTTCGGAACTACTGACCCACTGGGTAATTTGCACTATGAATTTACATATTAATAACCCCCCTCATAAATCTGTGAAGGTTCTCATTAATGGTATATCAGTAGTAATAAGTGAGAGTAACTGGACTTGTATTTTCTCTAGAAGATGTTTGACTAGTCATCAATTGGCTTTCTTAATTAGGATAATTTGTACAAGAAATCTCCATCATTAAATACTGGTGCCTCATGCTTCAGTTAGCCTAATCTGTTTATCATAAGCAAACACGAGGTCAAGGACCTGTTGGGGGTAAGATCTCGATTTCAATTTGCCTGATTGAAGCTAGTAGGTGTGATTAAACTGCCTTGGGAGAGGTGTTAGAACAGCATTGTAAGTGGCAGACAATAGATTTCACAACCATCCACCTCTGAGGCAGAATCTGGTTCGCTCCCCTCCCCCGATACATAAGTTACATAGTCATCCAGTGAAAAGCCATGGGGTATGGTGAATTCTCCAGTTGAGGGTCACATTCCGTACTCAAGAAATAGACCAAAAATGAGGGCAAATCTCCACTTCCAAAAAGGCAAGTGATACCTGAGAGATCTTCAGACCATAGACTGGATGAATGTATGAATGTGGAGAGGAGAGGAGATGTAATCTGCATGTAAGATCCCCATCCCCCCTGCAGCAAACCCTCCTTATCCTATGTATCACATTGCAAGACCTATAAACAAAGGGTCAGAAGTCCGTGTCTCCTCACCATCTCCACCATTCTCAATCTAGGTAATTATTGGTGCCTCCTTAATGATGACTTATGGCTTACAATTAGAATTAATTACCTCCTTTTCTGCTAATTAATAGTCTTCAAACGAGTCTGGATAATGGTCTCCCAGAAAATGAATCTCCTACATGGTTCACGTCAAGGGCAGGTCTGACCTGTTAGATGCTTCTACCAGTGTTAGAAGTGGTTTCTGCAGACTTGTGGTTGAGTTGTCTACAGGGGGCAGCAGTGAGATGTACTGGAGCAGACAGTTAGCCATAGCATTGGGCAGCACATATGAGTATACAATCTAGGTTGACAACGAATTATCAGGGGGAAGTTGAGGCCTTTCTGCTGCCTGAGGTGAAAACTGAAACGGCGCCCCCTCCAATGCAAATTTTTAACTGAACCCCTTCGCCACAATGAAAGCCCCCATGGCCCTTCTACTGCCCCTCCTCTCTTGCCGCTACCTGGTGCTGCCTGAGGCAATCGCCTCACCTGGCCTCATTGGTGGTGCACCCATGTCTGGTATATGTTACACTGTAGGGTCTGGAAGCTTCAAGCTATACTTTTAGGCACCAAAAAATGATGAGGAGCAGGTAATGGGTTGCCCTTGGTAGACCTCCTGGCCTGGCTGCCATGGCTCACACTGGTACCATGGTCTGATGGAGACAGGACCTTGTGATTTTGCAACTGTTTTTTTCCGACCATTTAAAAAAAGCCGACCTGATAAATCTGGAATGGAACTAGTTAACTTAGGTAACCACCCGTGGCAGGAATGGTGTAAAACACGGCAAAAAGTTACACATTTTGGCGCAACATTTTTCTTCCATAAAATTACCTTAGAACTTTGATACATTGGGGGAGAATTCTGAAGACTGGCATTTCAATGGATCAAGCGCGCAGCACCAGAAAAGTGGAGTGATTTTTGCCCGTTTTGTCAATGGAGCAGGTAGTTGCGCCGGATTTATGATGTATTTGTACCATTTTTAGTGTGGTTTGTGCCAGAACCAGCAGTTTACGTTTGCTGATGTTCTGAGGGCGTGGTGTGTGCGCCACTCGTCCAGTGCTGGAACCTCTTTAAAGGGAACCTGTCATCTCCGAAATACCCCCTGAACTAGAGTAAGCGTTGTATAGTGTAAGTGATGCTGAATCCGAATATGTAAGTTTTATCTTTCATACTCACTTCCATTCTGACGCTGTGCTCCCACAAACCTGCAGTAAAATGCACTCACTGGACTCCTCTTTGAGTCCTCTCCATTATGTGAGTGAGCACCGGAGTCCAGTGAGTGAGTGCATTTTACTGCAGGTTTGTGGGGAGCACAGCGTCAGAATGGAAGTGAGTATGAAGATAAAACTTACATATTCAGATTCAGCATCACTTACACTATACACCACTTACTCTAGTTCAGGGGGTATTTCGGAGATGACAGGTTCCCTTTAAGGGCTCATGCACACAAACAGATTTTATTTCCGTTCCGTTCTTTTACAGGTCCGTATGCGGAAGCATTCACTTCAAGGGGTTCGCAAAAAAACGGAAATGACTCCATGAGCATTCTGTTTCCGTATGTCCGTATGCCCGTTCTGCAAAAAAATAGAACATGTCCTATTCTAGACAAGGACAGGCATTGTTAGGGCTCATGCACATGACCGTATGTATTTTGCGGTCTGCAAAAAATGGAAGACATCTGTGTGCATTCCGTATCTTGCGGAACAGAACAGCTGGCCCCTAATAGAACAGTCCTATCCTTGTCCCTTATGCGGACCATAATAGGACATGTTCTATCCTTTAGCGGAATGGACATACAGAAACGGAATGCACGCGGAGTTAACTTCCGTTTTTTTGCAGGCCCATTGAAATAAATGGTTCCGCAATACGGGCTGTAAAAAAACGGAAATAAAATATTATTCGTAGGCATGAGGCCTTACAATGGATCCGCAAAAAAAAAGAAACGGATGCAATACGGATGTCACTCGTTTGTTTTGCGGAACACAAAATAGATACTTTCGTGTGCATGAGCCCTAATAAATATGATTGGACTTTAGACTGAAAATTAATAGGTTTTTTGGGCCACAAACGTAACAAATGGCGTGCAACGTTTTGCAAATTTGTTGCAAAAAATGGGTTCAAACCAAACACTCCAAAAAAAAAATTAAAAGCCACAAAAGTTGCAGAATGAAGACTCTGTGAACATGTCCTAATGTCCATTATTTACATCCAGATCCCAGAGCTGAAGGTCTGTTACAATGTATCCGTGCGGACAATCAGCTAAACATCTCAGCAGCACAAACCTTTCTCCTGCCCTGGACTGATACATTGTAACAAAGTCGGCTGAGCTCTTCTTGGAGAGCGAGATGTCCGGGACAGGCAGATGGCATTTTATGGTTTACAAGCGATTTGCCGGGATGATCCCTGTTGTTCCTGTAGATGTCGGTCGTGTTTTCCCTAAAATTTCTCCACCCGGTCGGCGGCTTCTGGTTTGTATTGTACAGGAGATGATTTGGATCACATTGGCCGCTGGAAGCAAAATGGCAGCAACAGACGGCGGTGTGTCCAACAACCCCCCGGACTCGACGGTAAAAGAGAGCGGTGAGGAAACCTAATACCGACAGGTGTGTTGTCACCCAGCTTTCCCAAAAATGGATATGATGAAGAACCAAATTGAACGGAATTTTTTACAAATCTGGCCAGAGAGAATCTTTGGTTTTGTTGAGTTGTCAGATAAATAAAAGTTGTCAGTGGGAGGTGATGTCAGGTAGGTGGCGGTAGAATAACACGGTGGCATCAGTCTCCACCATCCATCAGGTGACGCCTCTCAGCGCTCCCCGGCCTCGCTCGCCAGACCTGTCCCGAACACAGCCGCGCCTCCTCTCCTTTGGCACACCGGACCAGCTGGCAGGTCAGATCTCTTTAGTTAACCATCAGCAGGAGCAGGGATCGAGCGGGCCCCCGATGTCTGCTCCCCGCCCTCGCTTGTTTGGAGGTTCAGGAAGAGAAAGCCTCCAGTTCGCTGATCGCCATTGACGTCCCCTGCCAGGCTGTTCAACATAATCATCAGTGCACGGCTGAAAAGCGTGCCAGAAACAACCCGCAGGGGCTTCAACACTGGCCCGGCACTTATCCAAGGCAATCTAAATACGGCTCCGGCACCCCGCCGTCCAATGTCCCCACCAAGGCAACGTGGAGGTTGTTTATTCGCATCCAGTCCACGGATACGGGGAAGCGGTAAAATGTCAGGAGATCGGCGGCTGATGGGGGGATGTAGTGCCCTGCGGCTCTCTGACACTGCACATGGCTAGGTTAAGATACAGCAGCTCAGGCAAACAGTAATCACATATGAGAGGATTAGATACAGCAGCTCAGCAGACAGTATCCACGTTACAGGCATAGATACATCTCATCAGACAGTATCCAACATGATTGGATTAGATACGCAGCTCAGCAGACAGTAATCACACATGATAGGCTTTAGTACTTTGGTTAAGCAGCAAATGGTCCCTTGAAATGATGCACAATGTTCTTGAGGCTGACAGATTGTCACAGCGTGGCCTCTGTTACTATGTGTCAGTGATATCTGGTAACTGTGCTGGCAGACAGACTTTAATGCGGCAGATGTGGGTTTCGGCTCCTCATAGACACTTTCCAGGTCTGGAGAAGCGTGGATTTGATGGTGTTTAATGTAGCTGTCAGACCAGGCCGTGTCTTCAGACTTTCTCTTCTGCCAGTATTGTAAAATGAACACCTGAGGCTTCTTATAAACGAGAGCGCTTCTCAAGTGTTTACAGAGCCACGCGCCAACCTTTATAGACACTGATGTAAATTCCCATAAACTGAGAGAGATAAGGAGGGAGTGAGAGAGTACACCCACATGAGGTGACAAGGCTGAGCTGTGGTCAAGTACTGTGCGGCCGTACACGCTGTAGTGCCGCTCTAATTAATTAGGACTGCACTGTTAATAGTCACACCATGCGGTTGTATCCTAAGGTTATACGATGATGTATGAGAACTGGTGGAGTCACTACTGTATCTACACACATTACATTACTATCTGTACTGATCCTGAGATAAATCCTGTATTATACTCCCAGAGCTGCACTCACTATTCTGCTGGTGCAGTCACTGTGTACATACATTACTTATCCTGTACTGATCCTGAAGTTACAATCCTGTATTATACTCCAGAGCTGCACTCACTATTCTGCTGGTGCAGTCACTGTGGTATATACATTACATTACTTTCCTGTACTGATCCTGAGTTACATCCTGTATTATACTCCAGAGCTGCACTCACTATTCTGCTGGTGCAGTCACTGTATACATACATTACATTATTTATCCTGTACTGATCCTGAGTTACATCCTGTATTATACTCCAGAGCTGCACTCACTATTCTGCTGGTGGAGTCACTGTGTTACATACATTACATTACTTATCCTGTACTGATCCGGAGTTATATCCTGTATTATACTCCAGAGCTGCACTCACTATTCAGCTAGTGCAGTCAACTGTGTACATACATTACATTACTTAATCCTGTACTGATCCTGAGTTACATTCTGTATTACACTCCAGAGCCTGCAACTCACTATTCTGCTGGTGGAGTCCACTGTGTACATACATTACATTACTTATCCTGTACTGATCCTGAGTTACATCCTGTATTATACTCCAGAGCTGCACTCACTATTCTGCTGGTGGAGTCACTGTGTACATACATTACATTACTTATCCTGTACTGATCCTGAGTTACATCCTGTATTATACTCCAGAGCTGCACTCACTATTCTGCTGGTGCAGTCACTGTGTACATACATTACTTATCCACTGTACTGATCCTGAGTTATATCCTGTATTATACTCCAGAGCTGCTGCACTCACTATTCAGCTAGTGGAGTCACTGTGTACATACATTACATTACTTATCCTGCACTGATCCGGAGGATATTTTAAGTTGAACTCTCTTTAGTGCAGAGTGTCAGCAGAGAGGGCATGATGCCAGCCTTATCGTACGCAGCCGCCATGCCCACTGCAGGCTCCCTCTCCCACAGCCGTCACCAGGGGTGGCAGGAAGTACAGCAGCAGCCGGTGCCTCATGTGATTCTCTCTCTTCAAAGTCCTCAGCTGGATTTTCACTTTCAGCTTTTTTGGGTCTCTCCAGGAGTCCAGCTTTTAATGAATTTTTTCCTGGCTTTGATGCAGTTCCCTGCCTGGTGGCAGCCGGCGACATGGCGGACGCGGAGTTAATAGACTTCACTTCTGCCTTTTAGTTACCTCCATCCAGGGGTTCGGTGCGGTGCAGCTCAAACTCCAGAAGCCACACATGCAGCATCACCTAAACACGTCTTATTTTACATGATGCACATATGACTTTTCCAGTTATATCATGCCCTGCTGCATTTTCCTTGTACATCTGTTCATCCAGTGCTGCCTGGTTCATGAACAAAATGCCCAAATCATCCATTCCTGCCTCCTTAATTCAATCTATTGGATTCCACTTAGGCTTGATGCTGGACTATGAGCTATAATTAGGGCCCCACATACAGAACTAGGTTATATAATATGTTCATCCAGTGCCTCCTGGTTCATGAACAGAATGCCCAAATCATTCATTCCTGCCTCCTTAATTCAATCTATTGGATTCCACTTGGGACTGATGCTGGACTGAGCTATAATAAGGGCCCACCATACAGAACTAGGTTATAATATGTGGCACTAATAGGCGGCGGTGGGGGGGGGGGACTGGAGTTATCTGCTCAGATTTCATGCCTGCTGTAGGGTGATCCTCATTCTTCCGTATTTCCGTGCCCCTCCCGCCGTGTTCCCTATATTTCGTGGCTCCAGGTTGAGCCGTCACGTGAAATGCCATCCGGCTTAATTGCACCTATTTAACATGAAGCGTTGCAGGGGGCAGCGTCGCCTCTGGATAAATGGCGCGTCTGCGGTTAGCCCTGTCAGGGTGAATAATATGACTGTCGTGTTACACGTGTGTTTAATTACAGGAGTGATTTATAGAAATTATGCAAATGATTATTAATACCAATTACAATGTGGCTGGGTCGGCGGGATGGAGCTGGAAAAGGCGGTGCTGGGGGCACAGGGGTGTTGAGGGGGGCGTCACAGTGAGCGATTGCAGCTGTGAAGTCATAAAAACTGAGGGGTCTTCTGATGTCTCGTTTAGGGGGGCAACACTGAGACGTTCCCTCCATATATCCCGTGTACTATATGATAGGCAGTGCACCTAGTACCCGTCACCTTTTAGGACATGTCGGTTTTAGTAACATCACCCATGTAATAACAGTTATAGAACATTTATTCTTTTGACTTAAGTTGTGCCATTCCTCTATTATTCCTGCTAGAAGGTATGAATGAATTGCTACCAGTCTGCAATGAAGGTCCAGCTGGGTGTTACCAGTTGGGCATGTGTCCCTGCACAGTCTGACAATAACTAATCAGTGCTAGCGCCAACTGGTAACACCCAGCTGGACCTTCACTGCAAACTGCTAGAAATGATGCTCCAGAACTGTTAATAAATGGGGGATGCAAGTAGTTACTAGATCCGACATGTCAGGAGAGGGGACAGGTACTATCTGCACTGGATGTCGTACAGTACATGAGACACATTTAGGGACCACCCCAGGAAACACCAGAAGATCCCGGAGGTGTTATTACAAGAAGGATGCAGGTATTTACTGACGCTGACATGTCAGGTCCTATTTAACTCTATGTCCCCCCCCCACACACTCTCCTTACTCTCATCCCTCTTTCTCGTCCTCTGTGTCTCTCATACTCCATTTCTCTTTTTCTGTCTCTCATGCTCCCTCTATGTCACTTATCCCTCCTGTGTCTAGCAGCCCCTCTCTCTCTCTTCCTATGTGTCTCTCTTCCTCCTCTTCTTCTGTTTCTCATCCCTCTCTATCCCTCCCCTCTCTCTCATCCTTCTCTATCCTTTCCCCACTCTCTCATTCTCCCTTTCCCTCTTCTTAAATCTCTCTCTATCCCTCTTCCTCTCTCTCATCCTTCTTTATATACCGCTCCCTCTCTCTGATCATCTCTATCCCTTTCTGTCACTTTCATCTGTCTCTTTCCCTCATTCCCATCCCCTCTATCATCCCTATTGTTTTCCCTTTACCATCCCTCTCTATTCCTCCCCCTCTCTCTCATTCCCTCTCTATCCCTTCCCTCTCTCTGATCATCTCTATCCCCACTCATCCCTCTCTTTCCTTTTCCCTCTCTCTCATCTATCTGTATCCCTTTCTGTCTCTTTCCCTCCATTCCATCCCCCTCTAT
>ONZH01015170.1:0-26038 GCA_900303285.1 Rhinella marina
AGCAGCAAAGTCTTTTCCAAATTGTCGGCTCTTCTCATTGTTGAAATTCGACTTGTTAGATACACGATGTGCGATTCCAAACGGGCAATTTGCTCACATTTTGAACAAAGATATGCACCCTTAAACGGCTGTTCCAGGACTGCATACTTTATACAAGATGTGTACTGGACTGCGCTGTCAATAATGGAACACATACTAATGGTGATTACGCAATAAAAGAGAAAAAAATACCAAACAGTGATATGAAACCGACTTACTGTAGTCCCCTCTTAAAGTCCCTGAATCTAAAGTCATGTAATCCAAACACACACACTTAAAAATCAAACACGCGAACGCTCACAAACTCGTGTTGTTTCTTTGCTTCTATAAATACACCTCTCAAACCAGTCCTGCTTTTTTTTTCCTCTGGATTCAAATGACTGAACTGCCCTCAAGACTGGCTATTTAACTTCTCCTAATTAGATAGCCACACCCTAATTACTCACCTGTGCAACACCCTGGAAAAGGAAAAGAAAAAAAGGGTAATCACAGTTTACTCTTAGCTGCTATGCAATAAACCTGGCAGCAAAGCAAGTCACAGTGTATGAACTAGACTGCACTGCTCTGACTTGGTACAGAGTACAAAAAAGTCAGGCACAGCCACACTTAATTGAAACACACACTTAAAAATCAAACACGCGAACGCTCACAAACTCGCGTTGTTTCTCTGCTTCTATAAATATAACTCTCAAACAAGTCTGTTTTTTTTCCCTCTGGAAAAATCATGTTTTTAATTTGTCTTTATTAAAAAGTTTGAGCTGTTCAGTCACAAATGGTTAACTGTTTTTCTAACTGTGTGACTGGTAACTTGCACTTTGTGTCAATCATCTAATTGTCCTTATCTGTAAACTACTAAGAGGTTATATACACTTATTTAAAGGGAGTCTTTCGCCTGTTTTTCACCTATATAACTAACAGCAGTTCCCCACAGAAAATTGCAGACACATCCCAGACATACCTGTGTGCACGGTTTGTCTGTATTACATGTTGAGAAAAGGCCCTTTTATTTTGCAGGAAAACAGCTCCCAAGTGCCCAACTGAAAGTGAAGCTAAAAACAGCTTTCTCTCCTGACTCGATTTCTAACAGCTATATCTTCTGATATACTGGATATAATGATTTTAGTATCATTTGAAAGCTCAGAATGCCAGCTTTCAAAAAAGGACAGAACCATTTTTCAATCTGCTACCAATCCCAAGATACGAGCAGTTAAAGCAACCCTCCCCTCTTCAGTCTGGTTTGCAGCAGCAGCAGAGCTGGGCACATGGTACAGTAGCTGTTTTCCTGCAGAATAAAAGTGCTTTTTCTCAACATGTACAGTCATGGCCAAAAGTTTTGAGAATGACACAAATTTTATATTTTCACATGATCTGCTGCCCTCTGGTTTTTATGTGTGTTTGTCAGATGTTTTTATCACATACAGAAATATAATTGCAATCATATTATGAGTAACAAAAGCTTATATTGACAGTTAGAATGAGTTAATGCAGCAAGTCAATATTTGCAGTGTTGACCCTTCTTCTTCAGGACCTCTGCAATTCTCCCTGGCATGCTCTCAATCAACTTCTGGACCAAATCCTGACTGATAGCAGTCCATTCTTGCACAATCAATGCTTTCATTTTGTCAGAATTTGTAGGTTTTTGTTTGTCCACCCGTCTCTTGATGATTGACCACAAGTTCTCAATGGGATTAAGATCTGGGGAGTTTCCAGGCCATGGACTCAAAATCTCTGTTTTGTTCCCTGAGCCATTTAGTTATCACCTTTGCTTTATGGCAAGGTGCTCCATCATGCTGGAAAAGGCATTGTTGATCGCCATACTGCTCTTGGACGGTTGGGAGAAGTTGCTCTCGGAGGACATTCTGGTACCATTCTTTATTCATGGCTGTGTTTTTAGGCAAGACTGTGAGAGAGCCGATTCCC
Source organism: Rhinella marina (assembly GCA_900303285.1). Lineage (NCBI taxonomy): Eukaryota > Metazoa > Chordata > Amphibia > Anura > Bufonidae > Rhinella > Rhinella marina. Next base: position 1,960 of record ONZH01015170.1, read on the forward strand.
TTGGCTGAGAAGCAACCCCACACATGAATGGTTTCAGGATCCTTTACAGTTGGCATGAGACAAGACTGGTGGTAGCGCTCACCTCGTCTTCTCCGAATAAGCTGTTTTCCAGATGTCCCAAACAATCGAAAAGGGGATTCATCAGAGAAAATGACTTTACCCCAGTCCTCAGCAGTCCACTCCCTGTACTTTTTGCAGAATATCAATCTGTCCCTGATGTTTTTTCTGGAGAGAAGTGGCTTCTTTGCTGCCCTCCTTGAGACCAGGCCTTGCTCCAAGAGTCTCCGCCTCACAGTGCGTGCAGATGCACTCACACCTGCCTGCTCCCATTCCTGAGCAAGCTCTGCACTGCTGGTAGCCCGATCCCGCAGCTGAAACACTTTTAAGAGATGGTCCTGGCGATTGCTGGTCTTTCTTGGGCGCCCTGGAGCCTTTTTGGCAACAATGGAACCTCTCTCCTTGAAGTTCTTGATGATGCGATAGATTGTTGATTGAGGTGCAATCTTTCTAGCTGCGATACTCTTCCCTGTTAGGCCATTTTTGTGCAGTGCAATGATGACTGCACGTGTTTCTTTAGAGATAACCATGGTTAACAGAAGAGAAACAATGATGCCAAGCGCCAGCCTCCTTTTAAAGTGTCCAGTGGTGTCATTCTTACTTAATCATGACAGATTGATCTCCAGCCTTGTCCTCATCAACACCCACACCTGTGTTAATGGAGCAATCACTGAAACGATGTTAGCTGGTCCTTTTAAGGCAGGGCTGCAATGATGTTGAAATGTGTTTTGGGGGATAAAGTTCATTTTCTAGGCAAATATTGACTTTGTAAGTAATTGCTGTTAAGCTGATCACTCTTTATAACATTCTGGAGTATATGCAAATTGCCATTATAAAAACTGAAGCAGTAGACTTTGTAAAAATTAATATTTGTATCATTCTCAAAACTTTTGGCCATGACTGTAATACAGACAAACAGTGCACACAGGTATGTCTGGGATGTGTGTGCAATCTTCTGTGGGGCACTGCTATTAGTTATATAGGTGAAAAACAGGTGAAAGACTCCCTTTAAGCCACATTCTTATCGGTAAGGTATGGATTGAGCTTTAATGAGTGTTTATAAGGTCAGAGAGACAAAATGGGTTCACGTGTGTGGAAGTGAAGTAATATGCGTTCCATAACTAGCTCAGGAAGTGCGCATTAACTTTATGCATTGACAATGGACAATGCAGAACGTCAGATACATGTGGAATCAATGGAGTCCATGCTGTATTACTTTTTAATTAATACTTTGATATACACAGGTGTTTAACTCTTTCAGGACCCTGCCATTTTTCACCTTAAAGGGGTTATCCCATGAATAATGTAAAAAATGAAAATCAGACATCATATAGTACATGACAACCTCTTTTTAACAAAGCTAGAACCAGCCCTGTACCTCACATGGATCCAGAGATCTCCACATTCATTGCTCTGCTAGATTTATATCAAGCTGAAAGCTCAAGGGGAGTATCTTTTCTGCTGCAGCTCAGGAGGAGTGTCCATGCTCTCTATCACAGCTCAGTTAAAAGTTGAAACTGAGCATGTGCGGCCTGCTCAATGAATAGGTCAAAGAAATAAGAAATTAAGTGGTCCTATACAGATACATGTTATTGAATAACTCAGTAGCTGTACAAAATTTTTAATGACATGCAATTACAAAAGTATTCAGATCCAGGTGCTGGTTTGAAAACTGTAGAATATTTTTCGTGGGACAACCCCTTTTAGGACTAGGCCATTTTTAGCAAATATGACGTGTCACTTTATGTGGTGATAAGTTTAAAATGCGTTTACTTATCCAGGCTATTCTGAGATTGTTTTCTCATCACATATTGTACTTCATGACAGTGGTAAATTTGAGTCAAAATATTTCATTTTATTTATAAAAAAATACCAAATTTATCAAAAATTTAGAAAAATTTCCAAATTTCAAATTATCTACTTTTAAAATGCATAGTAATACCTCCAAAAATAGTTATTACTTTACATTCCCCATATGTCTACTTCATGTTTGGATCATTTTGAAAATTACATTTTATTTTTTTGGAACGTAAGAAGGCTTCGAAGTTTAGAAGGAAATCTTAACATTTTTCTGAAAATTTCCAAAACCCACTTTTTAAAGACCAGTTTAGGTCTGAAGTCACTTTGTGAGGCTGACATAATGGAGACCACCCAAAAATGACCCCATTTTAGAAACTACACCCCTCAATGTATTCAAAACTGATTTTACAAACATTGTTAACCCTTTTAGATGTTCCACAAGAATTAAAGGAAAATGTAGCTAAAATTTCAGAATTTCACTTTTTTGGCAGATTTTCCATTTTGATCCATCTTTTTCCATTAACAAAGCAAGGGTTAACAGCCAAATAAAATTCTATCTTTATTACCCTGATTCTGTAGTTTACAGAAACACCCATTTGTGATCGTAAACTGCTGTACGGGCACCCGGCAGGGCGCAGAAGGAAAGGAATGCGATATGGTTTTTGGAAGGCAGATTTCATAGTAACATAGTAACATAGTTTATAAGGCCAAAAAAAAGACATTTGTCCATCCAGTTCGACCTGTTTTCCTACAAGTTGATCCAGAGGAAGGCAAAAAAAACCTGTGCGGTAGAAGCCAATTTTCCTCACTTTAGGGGAAAAAATTCCTTCCTGACTCCAATCAGGCAAACAGAATTACTCCCTGGATCAACAACAACCCATATCTAGTAACTATAACCTGTAATATTATTACCCTCCAGAAATACATCCAGGCCCCTCTTGAACTCTTTTAGTGAACTTACCATCACCACCTCATCAGGCAGAGAGTTCCATAGTCTCACTGCTCTTACCGTAAAGAATCCTCTTCTATTTTTGTGAACAAACCTTCTTTCCTCCAGGCACAGCGGATGTCCCCTCGTCATGGTCACTGTCCTTGGGATAAAGAGATCATGGGAGAGATCTCTGTACTGACCCCTGATATATTTATACATTGTTATTAGATCTCCCCTCAGTCGTCTTTTTTCTAAAGTGAATAACCCTAATTTTGATAGTCTTTCTGGGTACTGTAGTCCACCCATTCCAGCTATGACTTTAGTTGCCCTCCTCTGAACCCTCTCCAGCTCTGCTATGTCTGCCTTGTTCACAGGAGCCCAGAACTGTACACAGTACTCCATGTGCGGTCTGACTAGTGATTTGTAAAGTGGCAGGACTATGTTCTCATCACGGGCATTTATGCCCCTTTTGATGCAACCTATTATCTTATTGGCCTTGGCAGCAGTTGTCTGACACTGGTTTCTGCAGCTTAGTTTGCTGTTCACTAAAATTCCTAGGTCCTTTTCCATGTCAGAGTTACCCAATGTTTTACCATTTAGTATGTACTGGTGACTTGCATTATTCCTTCCCATATGCATAACGTTTAACCAGTGTTAAACCTCATCTGCCACTTCTCTGCCCAAGCCTCCAGTCTATCCAGATCCATCTGTAGCAGTGTACTGTCCTCTTCTCTGTTAATTACTTTACACAGTTTAGTGTCATCTGCAAAAATTGATATTTTACTGTGCAAACCTTCTACAATATCATTAATAAATATATTGAAGAGAATAGGGCCCAATACTGACCCCTGTGGTACCCCACTAGTGACAGTGACCCAATCTGAGTATGTACCATTCATAACCACCCTCTGTTTTCTATCACTGAGCCAGTTACTTACCCACATACAGACATTTTCTCCCAGTCCAAGCATTCTCATTTTATATACTAACCTTTTATGTGGTACAGTGTCAAATGCTTTGGAGAAGTCCAGATATACGACATCCATTGATTCCCCGCGGTGAAGTCTAGAACTTACCTCCTCATAGAAACAGATTAAATTGGTTTGACATGACCGATCCCTCATGAAGCCATGCTGACATGGAGTTATTTGCTTATTTTCATTGAGGTACTCCAAGATAGCATCTCTTAGAAAACCCTCAAACAGTTTACCCACTACAGATGTTAAACTTACCGGCCTATAGTTCCCGGGCTCTGTTTTTGGACCCTTTTTGAATATTGGCACCACATTTGCTATGTGCCAATCCTATGGAACACTCCCTGTCAGTATAAGAGTCCTTAAATATCAAGTATAAGTGTCTGGCAATGACATTACTTAATTCTCTTAGGATACGGGGGCATATGCCATCCGGTCCTGGCGATTTGTCTATTTTAATCTTTTTAAGACGCCCCAGTACTTCTTCCTGGGTCAGATAGGACACATTGGGAAAATTTTAAGTTGTCATGTCACATTTGAAGACCCCCCCCCCCCCCAGAGTAGAAACTCCAAAAAAGTGACTCCATTTTGGAAACTACGAGATAAGGTGGCAGTTTTCTTGGTGCTATTTTAGGGTACATATGATTTTTGGTTGCTCTTTATTATACTTTTTGTGAGGCAATGTAACAAAAAATAGCTGTTTTGCCACAGTTTTATTTTTTTGTTATTTACAATGTTCATCTGACAGGTTCGATCATGTGCTATTTTTATAGAGCAGGTCGTTATGGACGTGGCAATATCTAATATGCATGCTTTTTTTTATTTATTTACGTTTTACACTATCATTTTTGAAACAAAAAAAATCATGTTTTAGTGTCTCCATAGTCTGAGAGCCATAGTTTTTTATTTTTATTTTTTAATTTTTTGGGCGATTATCTTAGGTAGGGGCTAATTTTTTGCAGGAAGAGATGAATGTTTGATTGGTAATTTTTTTGGGGTGCGTATGACTTTTTGATTGCTTGGTATTACACTTTTTGTGATATAAGGTGATAATGGCTTTTTTGACACTGTTTTTATTTTTATTTTTACTGTGTTTACCTGAGGGGTTTGGTCATGAGATTTCTATACAGCAGGTTGTTACTGATTTTTCAATACCCAACATTTATACTTTTTTAAATTTTTTTACGTTTTACACAATAGCATTTTTGAAACAAAAAAAATCATGTTTTTGTGTCTCCATAGTCTGAGCGCTAAAAACAACCACCAATATAGATAACGCACACCAATATATACGAAAATTCAAATATACTTTATTATTTCATGAAGAGGTAAAAAGCCATAAAAAGATCAAATCAATGGTGGTAACAGTACACAAATAGAGGGGCTATCTGGAAAAATACATATCAATATGAATCTTCAGGGGTACATAATAGTAGCCAGTATGTAATACAATAAAGTGCAAGTGCCTAACTAGACATACATAATAAGAAGTAATATCCGATCCATATATGAAGTGAAAAACAATACAGATCAGCGCCACCTCAGACCCCAATGCACGTTTCGCTGTCGCTTCCTCTGGATTTTTGCCCGTGCTTTTGCCCTTGCATTTAGTTGATAGTCTGAGAGCTGTAGTTTTTTATTTTTTTGGCGATTGTCTTATGTAGGGACTCATATTTTGTGGGATGAGGTGACGTTTAGATTGGTCCTTTTTTTGGGGGCATACACCCCCTTGCTTGGTGTTGCAGTTTTAGTGATGTAAGGTGACAAAAATAAATGTTTTTAGCACAGTTTTTTCTTTTTCTTTTTTTTTTTTTTATACAATTTTATTACTTTTATTTTGGGAAAGGGGCATTTTGTTACGTGAAATTTTATTTATTTTTATTATGCAAAACACTTTTTTGTTTACTTTTTATTTTTGTCCCACTCTGGGACTTCAACTTCTGGGGGTCTGATCCACTGTGCAATGCATTACAATGCATCGTGTATTGTAATGCATTGGTTGTCAGCTTCTATGCTGACAGCACGCCTGTGAGACCCAGCCTCAGGGGCTGGATCCCACAGGCTTCCGGAGAAGGCAGTCCCAATGCCTATGGAAGCCATTGGGCTGCCATCGAATCCCCCTCACTGCAGCGCGGGGACCCAATGGGGAAGCGGAGGGCACGCGTACCCTCCGCAAACTCCGTGTATGCTGTGGTCAGCTTTGACTGCGGCATACAAAGGGATAATACACCGGCATCAGTGTTTTCACCGATGCCGGCGTATGCAGCAGGGGTCAGGCTGTCAGTGACTGAGGGACCCCTGCCGCTTATTGGGCGGGCGCAGCTCCTGCACCTGCCTGATCAGCCTGCCGTACATGTACGGTGCTGGTCCTTAAAGGATATGGACAACTTTGTAAAAAATAAATAAATAAATTAAATAAATTAACTTTTTACACTAATACATTTATTTTGTGAAAAAAATAATTTCTCCAATTGGTTCTGTTTATCAATCTTTTATAGTTTTTGTTCTACAGCCTACTGTGCTTCCTATGCACAGCAGGCTGTTCTCAGTAAGTTTACAGAGAATCCGTCAGATGATGGATTCTCTGTAACTCCTCCTGCCTCCACGGGAGCGCGCACTGTCTCCCTGCATCTGACAGCCCCAGCCTGCGATGTGTTTTATAGCTCCTAATACACATGCCAGGCGTCTGCACTTTCATTATCAGCCCTGCAGTGTGTATTAGGGGCTGTAAAACATATTGCTGGCTGGTGCCGACATTGACATCCACATTGTATTGCTAACACAGTGGCCAGTGCTGTCATTTCCATATGCATTGTATGCTAATGACAGCGCTCTGGCCACTCATGTCACAACATATATAGTGCCCAAAATATATGATTCCGGCCCCACCCTTCTCTTAAGGACCTTGCTGCAGCACAGACACCCTCACCATCCCCCCCCCCAGCAGGGTCACACTGCAGCATAGACACCATCTTCTGGACGACGCGGCAGGCCACACAGTGCCCCCACCCTTTCAGGAATGGCTGTGCCGGAGACCCAGGCCCCCCTCCCTCCCTCACCGTCAGGACGGCGCAGCAGGAGCAGACTGACATCCTGTTTCACAAACCCCCTTCTTCAGGATGGCTGATGGGAGCAGATTGTCAGCTGTAACAGCCATGTCGGCTGTTTAACCACTTCCATGCCTCGGTCCTTATGGCCCGCTGTATGGAAGGGGCTAACCATCGGGCCGCTGCGCTGCTTTGGCAGCATCCCGATGGTTACCATTGCAACCGGATGCCTTCACAGGCATCCGGCTTGTTATGGTATATCTGAGCCTGATCAGGTTCCTGCTAAAGGCAGGAGCCTAATCAGGCTTAGTGTAATTGAAAATACACTGCAGTACACTATACAGTGTACTGCAGTGTATTATAGAGGTCTCAGACCCACTGGATCTTCAAGAACCAAGTGGGTCTGGGTAAAAAAAAAAATAAAATTTTGTGTAAAATAAAATTTTAAAAATGCACATATTAGGTATTGGTGTCTGTAACGACCTGCAAAAACCAAATTGGTACCAATCAAACCGACATCTCGACCCGTAAAAAATGAGACCCTACTTACGACAATCGCCCAAAAAATATAGCTTTCAGAAAATGGACACAAAAACATTTTTTTCCCAAAAATGTTTTTATTGTGTAAATCCAAAATAAATAAAAAAACAGACATATTGGGTAACGCCACATCGTTCCGACCAACGGTGCTCGGTTGGTCCAAAATTTTTGGGCTTTAGCACCTGGACCTCACATTGCTGTGCTGCTATCCACTTTGTTTTTTCAGAGATTGGTTGCAAGTAGGGATGAGCGAACTTGTGTTTCAAGTTTGCCGTACAAGGGTCAGGTTATGGAAGAATTCTGTTATGGATTCCGCTACCTCGGACCATTACTAAGGGTCCATTCAAATGTCTGCATAATGGGTCCGCATCCGTTCCACAATTCTCAATGGAAAAAAATAGATCATGTCCTATTCTTGTCTGAGATATTCCCAAAAAATGCATTAGCCAATAGTAGCCTGGTCACATGACCCTTATCAGCCAATAGAAGCTCACAGGCAGTCTCCACACACCAGGTTTCTATGACAACCTAGCCAGTTCACTGCTGTAGGTCTGCATTAAAGAGGCAGAGCACTGTGGATGACAATGGTAAAGGGGTATTTCGGTTACCATACATATAACTTATGTTTTAGACTAATTCATCATCAATCATTACCTCATATAATGTAAATTTCACATATTTACTGTTCAGTACTAATAATAGTATTCTTCCACTGCTACCCACCTTCCTCCTAAATTACTATGGCATCGACCTGTAATTCAGGCCACTGTCAAAAGAAGGACTTAAAAGCCCCACCCCCAGATCCCACTAGTCACGCCCCTGACTCAATCAGGCCACACCCCTTCCATGCCGCATTTGACCGGGATTAAAAATATAGGTAAAAATCACCTTCTGTTAGCTGCAGGGGTGGGGGGAGGGTGACTTTCTCCCTGCAGCTCATGCTCAGACTGCACAGTGCTGCTGCTGAGAGTGAGCTGTTCAAAAGGACATCCCTGTGTCCATCCAGGCCCTGTGCATGACAGAGCACAGGGAGTCTGAAAGCAGGACTGTCCAGCCTAAAACAAGACCTCTGGCCACCCTAGGGTCAGGCTGACGTTAGGGTGGCCAGATGTCCGGCTTTAGGCTGGACAGTCCAGTTTTCTGGCTACCTGTTCTCCGTCTGGTGCAGTGCCTGGACAGAAACAGGGGATGTCCACCCTTTCAGTAGCTCACACTCAGACAGCTTCTCCTCTGTGTCTTCACGGAGCCAGGGGGCGTGGCCTCATGTTTAGTGGCGTGTCTTCATGGGAACTGGGGGCGCTGTTTCATGTTTGGGGGAATGGCCGGTGAGGTCTGGCTTTCTGGGGTGAAGAAAGTTAAAGGGGTGGGCTGCTGTAGAGGTCACTGTTAAAGGGGCGGCCTGCTGTAAAGGTCACTGTTAAAGGGATGGGCCGCTGTAGAGGTCACTGTTAAAGGGGCCGCCTGCTGTAAAGGTCACTGTTAAAGGGGCGCCATGAAGCCACACCTCTGAACACGAGGCCACGCCCCCTGGTTCCGTGAAGCCACGGAGGAGAAGCTGTCTGAACGTGAGCTACTGAAAGGGTGGACATCTCTGTGTCTGTCCAGGCCCTACGCTGGACGATGGACAGGGAGTCTGAAAGCCAGACTGTCCAGCCTAAAACCAGACCTCTGGCCACCTTAGGGGCAGGCTGATGTTAGACGGACGCAGGGATGTCCACCATTTCAGAAGCTCACGCTCAGACGGCTTCTCCTCCGTATCTTCACTGAGCCAGGGGGCGTGGCCTCATGTTTAGTGGTGTGGCTTCATGGGAACGGAGGGTGCTGCTTCTCGTTTGGGGGAATGGCCGGTGAGGTCCGGCTTTCTGGGGTGAAGACAGTGGCCACCCTAGCTGCTGTGGAGGTCACAGTTAAAGGGGAGGGCGCTGTGGATGTTTCTGTTAAGGGGCGGGCTGCTGTGGAAGTCACTGTTAATGGGGCGGCACTGTAGAGGTCACTCTCGTTATCCTTTAACGACACACACACAAACATTAAGTGAAATAAATTAAATATACCTTGGCGAAGCCAGGTCCTTCAGCTAGTATATATCATATTAATTAACTGGCGTTACATAACTGGTGTACACCAGTTTTGATAAATCTCCCCCCAACCCCCCCCCCCCCGTGTACTTCTATGTGTACATAGCATTGTGTGTCATCACTGTACTAATCTGTGTGGGAGAAGTGACAGCTCACATACTGTATTCAGAAGAGAGCGCACACATACTGTACTCAGAAGAGAGTGCATGTAGTGAGAGCTGTCAGTAATGAGATCTATCAGGCAACACCATGGTTCTGACTGTAAATGGCTGCGCTAACATTATCAGCAGAAAAATCTATTGGGTCTAAAAATAATGGACTTTCTACAGAAGGGAAAGTGAGAAATAGATCTTTTGATTACAGGCTGTAGCATACTGTAAGACTCGCCATGTTGTGGAATGGAATGAAATCTTACTACCAAGTTACTTGCAAGTTCCATCAGCACATATGTAGTATCTGAGAGCTGTGCTGTGTAACAGGATGTGGGGGCCGGGCAGCAGAGCTTGTGCTGGTGCATGAGAAATCAGCAGGAATGCCCACAGAGCCTGACAGAAGACAGCAATGTGCAAAAATCATAGAAAAGCATTTCTGAGTGCATGTGAAGCAAAGCTGATACCAATAAACTAAATTAAACAAGTGCAATTTTTTTATGTGCTGCTTTATGGTAAGATATGGGGTTATTTATTTTTAGTGCACAAAGGTGTCCGTAGCCTTTAAGTCACGGCAACCAGCGCCGTACATGTATGGTGCGGGTCCTTAAGGGGTTAATATCTGTCACTATCCCTAATTGTGTCATTTATATGGAAAATGTATGAAACGTATGAATTTGAGTACTATCTATATGAATCATTATTCACATTGCACATGACTATTTTTGAGCTGATTTATGGAATTATATTATTTATGAAATCATGTTATTTCTTTTAATTATGCATTATGTTAAGTTACTCTGAGGGACCTGTATATATGTATTTAGCACCACTATGTTTTATCACTGCTTGAGAAAAGTCCTAGTAAGAGGACTGAAACATCGCTTTGGTGATTAAAGAACACTATGTTTGTTTCACAATCCTGGGAGTGCCGTGGAATTTCTTTAAACGGTCCAGCTCACCCCAAACCATCTTGATTGGGTTCAGATCTGGTGACAGTGGAGGCCAGGTCATCTGGCGTAGCACCCCATCACTCTCCTTCTTGGTCAAATAGCCCTTACACAGCCTGGAGGTGTGTTTGGGGTCATTGTCCAGTTGATAAATAAATGTTGGTCCAACTAAACTCAAACTGGATGGAATAGCATGCCGCTGCAAGATGCTGTGGTAGCCATGTTGGTTCAGTATGCCTTCATTTTTGAATAAATCCCCAACAGTGTCACCAGCAAAGCACCCCCACACCATCACACCTCCTCCTCCATGCTTCACGGTGGGAACCAGGCATGTAGAGTCCATCCGTTCACCTTTTCTGAGTCGCACAAAGACACAGTGTTTGGAACCAAAGATCTCAAATTTGGACTCATCAGACCAAAGCACAGATTTCCACTGGTCTAATATCCATTCCTTGTGTTCTTTAGCCCAAACAAGTCTCTTCTGCTTGTTGCCTGTCCTTAGCAGTGGTTTCCTAGCAGCTATTTTACCATGAAGGCCTGCTGCACACAGTCTCCTCTTAACATTTGTTGTAGAGATGTGTCTGCTGCTAGAACTCAGTGTGGCATTGACCTGGTCTCTAATCTGAGCTGCTGTTAACCTGCGATTTCTGAGGCTGGTGACTCGGATGAACTTATCCTCCGCAGCAGAGGTGACTCTTGATGTTCCTTTCCTGGGGCGGTCCTCATGTGAGCCAGTTTCTTTGTAGCGCTTGATGGTTTTTGTGACTGCACTTGGGGACACTTTCAAAGTTTTCCCAATTTTTCGGACTGACTGACCTTCATTTCTTAATGTAATGATGGCCACTCGTTTTTCTTAGCTGCTTTTTTTCTTGCCATAATACAAATTCTAACAGTCTATTCAGTAGGACTATCAGCTGTGTATCCTCCTGACTTCTGCCCAACACAACTCATGGTCCCAACCCCATTTATAAGGCAAGAAATCCCACTTATTAAACCTGACAGGGCACACCTGTGAAGTGAAAACCATTTCAGGTGACTACCTCTTGAAGCTCATCAAGAGAATGCCAAGAGTGTGCAAAGCAGTAATCAAAGCAAAAGGTGGCTACTTTGAAGAACCTAGAATATAAGACATTTTCAGTTTTTAACACTTTTTTTGTTAAGTATATAATTCCACATGTGTTAATTCATAGTTTTGAAAATACAGAAAACTCTTTGAATGAGAAGGTGTGTCCAAACTTTTGGTCTGTACTGTATGTACACACACACACACACACACACACACACACCGTATTTTCACTTTATAAGAAGCACTTTTTTCCTCCAAATATACCTGTTTCCACTGCATCTATTATCCTGTATAGCAGATGCAGTGTGTACAGATATGTGTGGTCATATATTATGGTTTTTGTATGAGGTAATAGTTGTTGTAACTGTCTGCAGTGCTGTATATATGAGTGATATATAAGTAAAAATAGGGAATTGGGTGCAAATGAAGAGGAGGAGGACCTTCTCTTACCACTCCATTCTAGTCTCATCCTGAAGTTTTTTTCCATGCTTTTGGCGTTTGAAGGACCTGTGATGATGCTCTGTGCAGTTCTTTTACTAGATGTACAGGACCTGTGATGCTGAAAATGTCATCACAGGTCCTGGCAGATGCTCCTATCTAACCTGAGAACTACACCATATTTTGTGAAGTTCCTTTACTAGATGTACAGGACCAGTGATGACAATATTGCAGGTCCTTATGCTTTCTCCACTGATGATAGGGATATGATACTGGAGCTGTACAGTTATGAGTGTAATTAGGGGGCTCCCACGGGCCCCATAGCTATGTGGTCTGCCTCTTAACATAAGCCTCTGGATAACACACTTATGGAGGATCTGCTGATGTCACACTGTTATCAGGGATCTGTGGATAACATTGTTATGGGGGATCTGTGGATAACACACACTTATGGAGATCTGTGGATGATGTACTTTTATGTGACTATAACCCGCACCATCCTAAAGAATACACCTATGTACTTCAGTACATTGTTGTATTCGTAAGGATGATGGGGGTTATAATCACATTAACTATAAACAGTGTACAGGCACTGTGCCATTATTGGTCCAAGTGTTTACATATATTAGGCTATTTTACACAAGCATTAACTTGCTGTTGGATGCGTGCAGTCATGTCTTTAAAAGTGTTTAGTGCACAAAACATAAAAAGCATGCAAAGAGTGAAAGGGTGACAAGGTGGTACCACACCCATTATTTAGTTGTGCTTGGAGCACCACATCTAAATAGGCCAGAAGTACTATTGGTGGGAAAGTGCTACTTTGTTGTGCAGACGGAGAGGAGGTCCAGAGCGCAAAGTTGGCAAGGAGAACCAAAAAATGGACTAACAACTGCGCTGATATGCAGCCTGGATAATTTAATCTACTTATTTTCATTAAATAAAAGCAACACGTTTCAGGTAATTATAAAGAATAGTATAGATAAATAGATATTCAGTATTTTAACCACTTGCCTACTGCCGCACGACTATGCAGTGCTCCAGACTAAAAAAAATACCTAGGAGCCATTGGCTCCTGAACTGAAAAATTTAGGAGCCAAATTAAATTTTTAGTTGCCAAATTTAAATACGTATAATTATAATTAAAAAAAAGACTTGGAGGAGAAGATGGAACGTCTTGCCCATAATAGAACAGTCCTATCCTATTTTTTAGGGGGAAAAGGTGACTAAAAAATGGCGAATTGTGCGGATTTTATTTTTTTTCAGTTACGTGTTTACTGCATAGGAGATATTTTTTAATCTTTTAATAGTTTGGACTTTTCGGACGTGGCGATATGTAAAATATTTGGGAAAGGGGGTGATTAAGGGGCCGTTCAGACGTCCATAGTATTGCTCATCTGCAGAAATGCAGATCCGCAATGCCACGGATTCCACCTGGCGTGTGTTCCACAATTTGTGGAACACATGGCCGGGCGCCCCTTTCAAAATGCCTATTCTTGTCCGCTGTTGTCGCACTGCCCAACAATGAATATAAAGCACATTAAATCAAGTATAGGAGGCAGTGGGTGCCGACAGCGGTATAACATACCCAGCCTCAATAGCAGGGCGTGCGATCCGCGGCAATTAACCCCTCAGGTGTGTTGCCCTGTTATTGAGGCCGGGTATGTCATAACGCTGCCTCCTATACTTGAACTAATGTGCTTTACATTCATTGTTTTTTTTTTTTATTTTATTTATTTATTTTAATGTAACTTTTAGCCCCCTAGGGGTTAGAACCTGGGATCTTTTAATCCCTTGTCCTATTCACCCTAATAGAGCTCTATTAGAATGATTAGGACTTTACACGCTCTCTGCTGCCCTGTGCTTTGTGCACACGGCAGCAGGGAGCTTACAATAGCGTCTTGGCTGCCATGGTAACCGATCGGAGCCCCGAAATTACACTGCTGGGGCTCCGATCGGAACTGCCACTGCACCACCAATGAAGGGGGGAGAGAGGTGAACCTGTGGCCACTGCCATCAATGTTTATTAAACTGGGGGGTTGGGAAGGGGGGTGCACTGCACCACCAATGCACATAAGTATGTTTAATAAAAGTACAGGAGGCGGGTGCCGTCGCAGAATCACATAGCCGGCACCCGACCTGTTTGATAGAGAGCCGCCATACGCCGCAGTTAACCCCTCAGGTGCCGTTAACTACTGCTGATTGCAGCTCCCTATCATACAGGTCAGGTGTGCTGTACTTTTATTAAACATACTTATGTGCATTGGTGGCGCAGTGCGCCCTCCCCCTACCCTCCTCCGCCCCTCTCATTGGTGGCGCAGTCGCCCTCCCCTCTCCCCTCTCCTCTCGCATTGGTGGCAGCAGCAGCACAGGGGGAGGGAGAGACTGCTTTTTTTCTTCTGAGGGAACATGGAGCGCGCTGACAGCGTTTTGAGATTGCTTTCTCATGACACATTGTACTTCATGATAGTGGTAAATTTGAGTCAATATAAATCACCTTTATTTATTTAAAAAAATTCCTAAATTTACAGAAAATTTGGAAAAATTTGTAATTTTCTAAATTTGAATTTCTCTGCTTTTAAGGCAGATAGTGATACCTCACAAAATAACGTATTTTTCGCTTTATAAGACGCATCTGTTGATAAGACGCACCCCAGATTTTAGAGTAGGAAAATATTTTTCATCACACCTCATATAAATTTCAAGAAATCACATCAGACCCCCATATCAGCCCTCCATGTCAGAACCCCATCAGCCCTCCATGTCAGACCCCCATCAGACCATAGCCCCCATATCACCCCACTGTGCCCCCAAATCAGCCCACTGTGCCCCCATCAGACCTCAGATCAGCCCACTGTGCCCCCATATCAGCCCACTGTGCCCCCATCAGACCTCAGATCAGCCCACTATGTCCCTATATCAGCCCACTGTGCCCCAATATCAGCCCACTCTGCCCCATAAGACCACAGATCAGCCCACTATGTCCCTATATCAGCCCACTGTGCCCCAATATCAGCCCACTCTGCCCCTTCAGACCTCAGATCAGCCCCCATATTAGCCGACTGTGCCCCCATCAGACCTCAGATCAGCCCACCCAGCCCCATGAGGATCAAATAAAAAACTCTCAACTCTCCTGCGCCACGTCTCCGCTCCTGGTCCGGCGCTCCTCTGTCTTCTACGGCCAGCGCTGCACTGTCACCTGACTGCGTGCAGCGTCAGGTCATAGTGCGCGCACTACGTCGTGACGCTGTACGCGGTCAGGACAGTGCAGAGCTGGCCCGGGGAAGACAGAGGAGCGCCGCAGGAGAGGTGAGAGAGTTTTTTATTTTATCCTTATGTGGCTGGGTGGGCTGATCTGAGGTCTGATGGGGGTCCCGGCACCTAATACATACTAGTGAGCGCTTCAATAATGGAAGCGCTCACTTGTATTTGCTTTATAAGATACATGGCAATTTTCCCCCTACTTTTGGGGGGGAAAAAGTGTGTCTTATAAAGCGAAAAATACGGTAGTTGTTACTTTACATTCCCCATATGTCTACTTTGTGTTGTGTAGATGTAATTTTATTTTTGGGGATGTTGGAAAGCTCAGAATTTTAGAAGCAATTCTTAATATTTTTAAGAAAATTTCTAAAACCATTTTTCTAAGGACCAGTTCAGTAATGAAGTCACTTTGTTGGGCTTACATTGTGGAAACCACCCATAAATGACCCCAATTTAGAAACTACACTCCAAGTTATTCAGAACTGATTTTACAAACTTTAACACTTCATGTATTCCACAAGAATTAAAGGAAAATGGAGGGAGGGAGCGTAACCTAGTGTGCTAGTGAATGGCTGCTGGAAACCCAGCTCTCCCAAATACACGCTGATCCACTGATATCCAGTGCTTCAGACACCTCCATTCTTCTCTATCAGATCTTAGAATACTAGAGGGGACTAGCCGGACTGCGCACGGACTGCTTGGAGTGTTCTAGGCGGCTAACCAAGCCCCGAACTTGAGTGCCGGAGGACCCCTAAGATCTCGACGGAGCGCAGGCGTTAACACTTGGCGGAACCTGCCCGCTCACTCCGGACCCATTCTGACCCTGCAGAAGTATCACCAACCGTGTCGGGAGCCCCGTGCTTGGAGGACCACCATCACAATGGCACTGAGGATGGAGAGGTCCAGCCAAATCATGTAACACCGGACCCAGGCCTTCTGCAGACGCCGGCAGGCCAACTCAAGCCCAGGTTAGATAGACGGGTCATACAGGGAGCCAGAACTTGCGGTGTCAGGTTAGATAGACAGGTCATACAGGGAGCCAGAACAGGGGTTGCTGTGGTGAAAATAGCCTTAGGCCTCTTTCACACGGGCGTCACAGGTTCAGTCCGGATGCGTTCCGGAAAATCCGTACTCATTCGCACCAATCGGCATGCAATCGCAGTCAGTTTTGACTGCGATTTGTGTGCGTTCGTTCAGTTTTTTCTGCGCGGGTGCGAAGCGTTTTAATGCGTTTTTCACGCGCGTGATAAACTAAATGTTTACAAACAACATCTCTTAGCAACCATCAGTGAATCACGCATTGCATCCGCACTGCGTTATTCACGCAGCCCCATTCACTTCAATGGGGCCAGGGCTGCGTGAAAAACGCAGAATATAGAACATGCTGCGATTTTCACGCAACGGCGAACTGATGCGTGAAAAACATCGCTCATGTGAAAAGCCCCATTAAAATGAATAGGTCAGGATTCAGTGCGGGTGCAATGCGTTCGCATCACGCATTGCACCCGCGCGGAAATCTCACCCGTGTGAAAGGGGCCTCAGTCTACTTCTACACCTGCGGCGCGGGGCTCTGGCAGGCTGTTTCAGTGGGTGAACAGCCCGCTGGATCCGTGCTGCCGCAGCTGCACGTGTGGGGCCGGAACTGTGCTCCGGCCCCATTCACTCTCCCTGCTGAGAGGCGGCCGGAACGAAAATACAACACTGGCAGCTTTGTCAGTATTATCTTATTATCTCACTGAAACAGGAGGGGGTTAAACTTGCTGTTGGATGCCTGCAGTCATGTCTTTAAAAGTGTTTAGTGGACAAAACACAAAAAGCATGCAAAGAGTAAAAGGGTGAAAAGGTACAAGGTGGTACCACACCCATTATTTAGTTGTGCTTGGGGCACAACATCTCAATAGGTCAGAAGTACTATGGTTGGGAAAGTGCTACTTTGTTGTGCAGTCGGAGAGGAGTTCCCAAAAATGGACTGACATCTGCACTGATATGCAGCCTGGATAATTTAATCTACTTATTTTCATTAACTAAAAGCAACACGTTTCAGGTAATTATAAAGAATAGTATAGATAAATAGATATTCAGTATTTTAACCATTTGCCTACCGCTGCACGACTGTGTATAAATTTGTTGGGTTACATTGCGATCTTGACTGTAGCAAGAAGTTAATTCACTTCAAAATAAATAAATAAAAAGTAAAAAATAAAAATGTAAAAAAAAATTTAAAACAATACAGAAAATTAAAAAAATTAAAAGTTATAGCAATGGTTACTAGCATTAGCAATAGTATAGCAGGCTACGCTCACACCCACTGCCCCTTTTTGTTATAAAAAAAAATATTTATTATGTTGAGAGATATATATATATATATATATATCTCCTTATATTATAAAAATGAGTTTCTTTCTGTCTGTCTGTTCTCTATGCGTGACCAAACTACTGGACCGATTTTCACCAAATTCGGCACACAGGTACATCAGGTGTCCGGGAAGGTTTTAGACCGGGTCTCGGCTCTCTAGGACGTACCGTTCCCGAGATATTCCCAAATTATGACCTCCATTAGCCAATATTAGCCTAGGAGCCTTTCACTTCAAATCCCAACTGCCATTTTCTCCACATACACATAGGTTTCCATAACAACCCAGCTAGGTAATTAGCAGCCAGCTGAGGAGCTCAGCTAAATAACAACCCAGCCATTTCTCTTCACTGCTTTAACACCTTAACGACCTAGGACGAGAATGCTTGTCCTAATATGGCGTTACTTAACGCCCTAGGACGAGCATTCTCGTCCTAGGGTTAAGGTGGTGCTGCTGCCCCGCTGCCGCAATCTGCAGCAGGGGCCCGGCTGATACTAACAGCCGGGCCTCTGCTGTATCCGCCAGCACCGGTGATTACACCAATGCCGGCGGATTAACCCCTTGTATGCCGCAGTCACGCTGACCGCGGCATACAAGGTAATTGCGGCAGCTGTTAAAGCCATCGGGTCCCCGTGAGGCGGTGAGGGGGGGCCCGATGGCTGAGATGGAAGCCCCGATGCCTTTCCCAGAGGCATCGGGACTCCCATCTACGGAAGCCCAGGAGACCCAGCCACAGCGCTGGGTCTCCTAGGCAACGGTCAGCGTCTCACAGTGTGAGACGCTGACAGTTGAATGCAGCACAATACAGATGTATTGTGCTTCAGTCAATCAGGGATCAGACCCTGAAATGTTAAAGTCCCTTACTGGGACATAAGTGAAATGTAAAAAAAATGTGAAATGTAAAAATAAAAGTGTTTTAATAAAAAAAAAAAAGCCCCTTCCCCATAAAGAAACACATAAAAATAGAAAAAAAAATAAAAAATATACATATTAGGTATCGCCACGTCCGTAAAAACCTGCTTTATTAAAATATCACATGATCCAGCCCTCCCAGTCAACACCATAAAAAATAAAAACTGTCTAAAAAAAGTCATTTTTGGTCACATTTCATCACAAAAAATGTAATACCATGCGATCAAAAAAGCGTATTCCCCCAAAAATAGTACCAATCTAACCGTCATCTCATCCCGCAAAAAATGAGCCCCTACCCGAGACAATCGCCCAAAAAATAAAAAAACTACAGCTCTCTGACTATGGAGACACTGAAACATGATTTTTTTTGTTGTTTCAAAAATGATGATATTGTGTAAAACTTAAAAAAATAAAAATAAGTATACATGTTAGGTATCGCCACGTCCGTAAAAACCTGCTCTACAAAAATATAGCACGATCTCTCCCCTCAGGTGAACACTGTAAAAAATAAAAAATAGAAACTGTATAAAAAAAAGCCATATTTTTGTCACATTTCATCACAAAAATTGTAATACCAAGCGATCAAAAAAGCGTATGCCCCCAAAAATAGTGCCAATCTAATCGTCATCTCATCCCACAAAAAATGAGCCCCCACCTGAGACAATCGCCCAAAAAATAAAAAAAACTACAGCTCTCTGACTATGGAGACACTGACACATGATTTTTTTTGTTTCAAAAAAGATATTATTGTGTAAAACTTAAATAAATAAAAATAAGTATACATGTTAGTTATCGCCACGTCTGTAAAAACCTGCTCTACAAAAATATAGCATGATCTCTCCCCTCAGGTGAACACTGTAAAAAATAAAAACTGTCTAAAAAAAAGCGATTTTTTTTTTTTGTCACATTTCATCACATAAAATGTAATACCAAGCGATCAAAAAAGCGTATGCCCCCAAAAATAGTACCAATCTAATTGTCATCTTATCCCGCAAAAAATGAGCCCCTATCTGAGACAATCGCCCAAAAAATAAAAAAAATTACAGCTCTCTGACTATGGAGACATTAAAATGTGATTTATTTATTTTTTGTGCTTCAAAAATATTGTGTAAAAACTTAAATAAATAAAAAAAAGTATACATATTAGATATTGCCGCGTCTGTAACGACCTGCTCTATAAAAATATCACACGATCTAACCTGTCAGATGAATGTTGTAAATATCAAAAAATAAAAACAATGCCAAAACTGCTAGTTTTTGTTACCTTGCCTCACAAAAAGTGTAATATAGAGCTACCAAAAATCATATGTACCCTAAAATAGCACTAACAAAACTGCCAACTTATCCCGTAGTTTCCAAAATGGGGTCAGTTTTTTGGAGTTTCCTACTCTAGGGGTGCATCAAATGTGACATGGCAACTTAAACTTTTTCCAGTGAAATCTGCCCTGGCGTTCCTTTCCTTCTGCGCCCTGCCCGTGTGCCTGTACAGCAGTTCACGATGACAAATGGGGCATTTCTGTAAACTACAGAATCAGGGTAATAATTACTGAGTTTTGTTTGGCAGTTAACCCTTGCTTTATTCTCAGAATAAAATGATTCATATGGAAAATCTGTCAAAAAAGTGAAATTCGGAAATTTTGGCTACATTTTCCTTTAATTCTTGTGGAACACCTAAAGGGTTAAAAACGTTTGTAAAATCAGTTTTGAATACCTTGAGGGGTGTAGTTTCTAAAATGGGGTCATTTTTGGGTGGTTTCTATGATGGAAGCCTCACAAAGTGACTTCAAACCTGAACTGGTCCTTAAAAAGTGGGTTTTGGAAATTGTGAAAAATTTCTAGATTTCCTTCTAAATTTCTAAGTCTTCTAACGTTCCAAAAAAATGTAATTTTCAAAGTGATCCAAACCTGAAGTAGACACATGGGGAATGTAAAGTCATAACTATTTTTGGAGGCATTACTATGTATTTTAAAAGTAGAGAAATTGACATTTGGAAATTTGCAAATTTTTCTAAATTTTTGGTAAATTTGGTATTTTTTTATAAATAAGAATGAAATATTTTGACTAAAATTTACCACTGTCATGAAGTACAATATGTGACGAGAAAACAATCTCAGAATGGCCTGGATAAGTAAAAGCGTTCTAAAGTTATCACCACATAAAGTGAGACATGTCAGATTTACTAAAAATGGCCTGGTCCTTAAGGTGAAAAATGGCTGGGTCCTTAAGGGGTTAAAGGGGCAGGGCACTGTGGATAACACTGTTAAAGGGGTATTCCGGTTACCATAAATATAACTTGTATTAGACTAAGACCGTTCAGTAGTGATAAAAGATGTTTTCTTCCACTGCTACCCATTGCGTGTCCTCATAAATTACCATGGCATCTACCTGTAATTCAGGCCACCCCCTAAAGAAGGACTTAATATCCCCGTCCCAGGTCTCGCTAAGCCACTCCTATACTTGGTCATGCCACGTCCCCCTCCCATTCCACAGCCAATGGGGATTGAAAAAATGAAGGTAAAAATCAACTTCTGTCAGCTGCAGGGATGGGTGGGAGGGAGGATGACTTTCTCTCTGCAACGACACACAGAAACATTAAATGAAATAGATTAAATATACCCGTGCAAAGCGATGTTTTCTTCCACTGCTAACCACTGTGTTTCCTCATAAATTACCATGGCATTGACCTATAATTCAGGCCACCCTCAAAAGCAGGACTGAATAAAATTCCCCCCACCCGGTCCCGCTAAACCACGCCCCGACCCAGTCAGGTTACGCCCCTTCCACTCTGCAGACAGCGGGGATTGAAAAAACAAAGGTAAAAATCAACTTCTATCAGCTGCAGGGGTGGGAGAGAGTTTGACTTTCTCTCTGCAATGACACACACAAACATTAAATGAAATAGTTTACATATACCCTTGCGAAGCAATGTTTTCTTCCACTGCTACCCACTGTGTTTCCTCATAAATTACCATGGCATTGACCTGTAATTCAGGCCACCCTCAAAAAAGAACTGAAAAGCACCCCCCCCCCAAGGTCCCGCTAAACCATGCCTCCGACACGGTCAGGTCACGCCCCCCTCACTCCACAGCCAATGGGGATTGAAAAAATGAAGATAAAAATCAATTTCTGTTAGCTGCATTGACTCTCTCTGCAACCACACACAGAAACATTAAATGAAATAGATGAAATAGAATAATTTTAGACTAAGACCGTTCAGTAGTAATAAAACATGTTTTCTTCCACTGCTACCCATTGCGTGTCCTCATAAATTACCATGGCATCGGCCTGTAATTCAGACCACCCTCAAAAGAAGGACTTAAAACCCCTGCCCCAGGTCTTGCTAAGCCACGCCACCGACTCGGTCAGGCCAGGCCCCCTCCCACTCCGTAGCCAATGGGGATTGAAAAAATGAAGGTAAAAATCAACTTCTGTCAGCTGCAGGGATGAGTGGGAGGGTGACTTTCTCTCTGCAACGACACACAGAAACATAAAATGAAATTGATGAAATATACCCAGGCGAAGCCGGGTCCTTCTGATAGTCCCCTTATATTATAAAAATAAGATTCAGTCTGTCTGTTCTCTATGCACGACCAAACTACTTAACCGATTTTCACCAAATTCGGCACACAGGTACATCAGGTGCCCGGGAACGTTTTAGACCAGGTCTCCGCTCTCTAGGATGTGCCGTTCCCGAGATATTCCCAAAATATGATCTCCATTAGCCAATATTAGCCTGGGAGCATTTCACTTGAAATCCCAACTGCCATTTTGTCCACATACACACTGGTTTCCATAACAACCCAGCCAGGTAATTAGCAGCCAGCTGAGGAGCTCAGGTAAATAACAACCCAGCCATTTCTCTTCACTGCTTTAAAGGGACCGAGTGCTGTGAAAGACACTATTAAAAGGGTATTCCGATTCCGGTTACTAGAAATATAACTTGTGTTTTATTTTAGACTAATTTTAGACTAAGACCGTTCAGTAGTAATAAAAGATGTTTTCATCCACTGTTACCCATTGCGTGTCCTCATAAATTACCATGGCATCGACCTGTAATTCAGGCCCCCCCCCTAAAGAAGGACTTAAAGAGGCTCTGTCACCAGGTTTTAACCTATGTATTTTAATACATAGGTTAAAACCCCTTAACTTGTACATTTCTCACATACCTTTATTGCAGAGTATAGCGCAGCGGTTGTGCTGAAAAACAAAGTTAAAACATTATGCTAATGAGCCTTCGGAGCATCAGGGGGCGGGCTCTTTCCTCCTGAGCACCGCTTCTTCACCGCCCCCCCAGGCCCGAGGCTCTCCCCCATGCCGAAGTCCACGCCCCTCTGTAAAGTGACTGACCGCGCTAGACCGTTTGGCCTAGCGCTGAAATTCCGGGTTAAGCGAAGTGACGGCGCGTGCGCACAAGGATGAAATGACAAAGTTAGAGGTAGGGGGAGTGTCCTTAAAAATGATTTTAGGGATCTAGGGCATAAGCTTAGGGCAAGGACCTCCAAGGTAGTGTTTTCCGAAATACTGCCTATACCACGAGCCACACAAGAAAGGCAGCGGGAGATTAGGGAGGTAAACAAGTGGCTCAAGAACTGGTGTAGGAAGGAGGGGTTTGGGTTCCTGGAGAACTGGGCCGACTTCTCTGTCGGCTACAGGCTCTACCGTAGGGATGGGATGCACCTCAATGGGGAAGGGGCAGCTGTTTTGGGGGAGAAGATGGCTAGAAGGCTGGAGGAGTGTTTAAACTAGGGACTGGGGGGGAGGGTAACTACATTATAGGAGGGGAAGATAGTGCAGATAGAGACCTGGGGCAAGGTAATGGAACTGGGGGAGGAATGGAAGGAGGAACTAGAACAGATCAGAAGGAAAGGTGTAGGGTAAGAAATATACATCAACCTCTCAATTGTATGTACACTAATGCCAGAAGCCTAGCTAATAAAACTGGTGAACTGGAATTAGTGATGTGTGAGGAGGACTATGACATAGTGGGAGTAACTGAGACATGGCTGGATGATAGCTATGACTGGGCAGTTAATGTACAGGGTTACAATCTTTTTAGAAAGGATCGTCAAAACCGGAGAGGGGGAGGGGTCTGCCTTTATGTAAAGTCATGCCTAAAGCCCACACTCCGGGAAGATATAAGTGAGGGACATACAGATGTGGAGTCACTGTGGGTAGAAATAAATGGAGCCAAAAACAATAATAAAATACTAATAGGGGTTTATTATAAACCACCCAATATATCAGAGACCACAGAAAATCTACTTCTAAATTAAATAGACGAGGCGGCAAATCATAATGAGGTCGTTATTATGGGGGACTTCAACTACCCAGATATAGACTGGGAAACTGAAACCTGTACATCTCATAAAGGAAACAGGTTCTTGGAAATAATCAAAGACAATTACCTTTCCCAACTGGTTCAGGACCCCACTAGAGGGACAGCCATACTGGACTTAGTATTAACCAATAGACCTGACAGAACAACAGGTGTGCAGGTTGGGGGACACCTGGGAAACAGTGACCATAA
>ONZH01015171.1:0-52663 GCA_900303285.1 Rhinella marina
CATATATCTGTCATGTCCATATCGGAACAGTTATGTTCCGTATGGCTGCATTTACAAAAGAGATTTTTATTGAAAGATAGGTGTTTGATGCTATGTCAATCAACCCGACGTCATCCTGCTCTCTCCGCCCCACTGAGGCTAGGAGCTTTTTATGCGCGCCAAACTGTTTTAAATTCCTGATCTGTGTAATCTGTTCTCTGTAATAGTCCTGATGAAGGGGGCCGTCTGCCCTGAAACGCGTAGACCTACAATAAAGATTTGAATGCTACTTACCTGAAGTTTGACCCCCTGATTGCAGCGCCGCTGAGAAGTGTTCCAGTTTTTCTTCCCACTCCCTTGTTCATATATATACTCCGAAGACCGCAGCGTCGGCGCGGAGAGGAACATTGGCAGCAACACGGGGAGCCCGTTGTCCTGGTCGGGTTATACCAGGAACGCCTCTACAAGCAGTTGTGACTTCAATTCACAACCAACTTTGGTAAGCTGAACATTGTACAATTATCTTTCTATACTTTACGGTACCACCCATAGGCGCTGCCTTCTGTCACTTTTATTTTACACATATATATATATATATATATTGCACTCACGTCACTGGGGAGGATGTCTCTTGGATAAAGCTCAAGACACCTTGAGACAGAGCCCCCCGAGCTGAGTTTGCTCCAAAGATTTTCAGGAAAGAGATAGCAGCAGACCTGGTAGCTTCTCATTCAATCCTTTTATTTAGCTATTCTGGCTCTCAACGCGTTTCGGGGGTGGGTACAAATGGTCCCCCTTCTTCAGGAGTAATAACTAGAGATGAACGAGCACTAAAATGCTCGGGTGCTCGTTATTCGAGTCAAACTTTTCCCGATGCTCGGGTGCTCGTTTCGAGTAACGAACCCCATTGAAGTCAATGGGAGACTCGAGCATTTTTGCAGGGGACCAAGGCTCTGCCTAGGGAAGGCTGGGTGAAAACGTGGAAACATCAGAAAATGAAGGAAACACCACGGAAATGGACAGGAAACAGCAGGGGCAGGATGCATGGATGCCTCTGAGGCTGTCTAATCCCACCATTACCCCAAATTCTCCTAGTGGGGCATGTGTGGTATCGATTCTTCTCAGTTTAAAATCGTATATGTCCCCTATCTTGGGACCATATATTTCATGGATTTTTCGATCACGGAAAAGGAAAAAGAGCTTGCTCTGGCCAGGGGAGTGTCTTTTCTACTGCAGCTAAGGGGACGTGTCCATGCTCTGCCTATCACAGGTCAGGAGCCAATTAAAAGAGGAACCAAAAAAAATCAGTATAATATCTAATACGTCCCCTATCCGGGTAAATTGTTTGGGGAGAGGGCCTGTAGGTGGGGGGAAGGAGGTTGAGCTGGAAGAGCCAGAGGAGTGCCCCCTTGGCTAGCGTGTGTGGTGGTGACAACAGCCAGGTGGAGTTCGAAATAATTTAGCATTGTACGGTACGGTTGTCAACTATGAAATTGATCAAGTGGGGCATGTGTTGTATGTATTCTTCTCAGTTTAATACTGTATACGGCACCTATCCGAAAAAATAGTTTGGAGAAAGAGAGGAAAAAGACGTATTTTTAAAAGTGACGTTCAGTATAGATCAGTTAAAGAGAAAGAAAGGATTTTATGAAATGGATTTGTATCACTGAGAGCAAAAGAACTTATTTTATTACGTGACGTGCAGTATAGATCACTTGGGGATAAAAAGGGGAATGTGCAGACTTGGGCTGCTATAGTGCAAACCACTATGGTGGTGACAACAGAGTGAGCGAGTGACACTGCGGGAGCAGGCGAACCACATAAACATTTTTCGTGGCCCTGTATGGCGGCGGTGACAACAGAGTGACTGAGTTAGTATGTGGTAGCTGGTGAAGCACCCAAAAATTTAGCCTGACACAGCATGGCGGTTACACCACCAATGACTTTGTCCGACTGAGAATGCAGTGAAATGGCTTTTGTTGAGCCTCCAAAAATTTTTTTCTTTTCGGAGTACATAAAGTCTACCCTCAGCCAAAATTTTTTTTTTTTTTAAATATCGGTACTTGCGCCTCCTGAAAAATTGTTTTGGACTGTCTGTTTGATGCTCCTGAAACATTGTTTTACACTGTCTGTAGTTGACACTGCGGAAAAATTGTTTAGAGAGAGGGCCTGTAGGTGGACCTCCGGAAAAATTGTTTGGAGAGAGAGCCTGTAGGTGGACCTCTGGAAAAATTGTTTGGAGAGAGGGCCTGTAGGTGGACCTCCGGAAAAATTGTTTGGAGAGAGGACCTGTAGGGGACCCTCTGGAAAAATTGTTTAGAGAGAAGGCCTGTAGGTGGACCTCCAGAAAAATTATTTAGAGAGAGGGCATGTAGGTGGACCTCTGGAAAAATTGTTTGAAGAGAGGGCCTGTAGGGGGTCCTCCTGAAAAATTGTGGTAAAAGAGTGCCAGTTGGACCTCTAAAAAATGCCGTTTTTTTGGTCAGCGTTAGGCAAAGACGACAAGTAGGAGGAGTAGAGAAGAGGAATTGGATACATAAGTAATGTAAATCTTTAGCTGCTTTCCCCCGGAGGAGATTTGAATTCCGGTGAAATCCAGGCTTTGTTCATTTTAATAAGCGTCAGCCTGTCAGCGCTGTCACTTGACAGGCATGTACGCTTATCGGTGATGATGCCACCAGCTGCACTGAATACCCGCTCTGACAACACGCTAGCGGCAGGGCAGGCCAGCACCTCCAAGGCGTACAGCGCCAGTTCAGGCCACGTGTCCAGCTTTGAAACCCAGTAGTTGTATGGAGCAGAGTGATCGGTCTGGACGTTGGTATGGTCAGCTAGGTACTCCCTCACCATCTTTCTGTACAGCTCCCCCCTACTCTGCCTAGACTGGGGACAGGTGACAGTGTCTTGCTGGGGTGACATAAAACTGGCAAAGGCCTTGGAGAGCGTTCCCCTGCCAGTGCTGGACAAGCTGCCTGCTCGCCTCCTCTCCCACGCTACTTGGCCCACAGAACCATGCCCTCTGCCGCTAGCGGCGTCAGATGGGAAGGATTGTTTCAGCTTGTGCACCAGGGCCTGTTGATATTGATTCACTCTCATACTCCATTCCTCTACAGCAGTGGTTCTCAACTCCAGTCCTCGGGACCCACCTGCCAGTCAGGATTTAGGAATATCCCACAGAATGAATACCTGTGGTAAGTCCTGATGGATGGACGCTAATTATATCAGCTGGTCTAAACTAAGGAAATCCTGAAAACCTGACTGGCAGGTGGGTCCCGAGGACTGGAGTTGAGAACCACTGCTCTACAGGGATGAGAGTGGAAAGGTTCTGCTTGTACCGTGGGTCCAGGAGAGTGAACACCCTGTAATTGGTGTTTGAAAAAATGCTTCTAACGCGAGGGTCACGGGATAGGCAGCCTAACATGAAGTCTGCCATGTGCGCCAGAGTCCCAACACGCAAGAATTCCCTCTCCTCACTGGCCTGACTCTCCATTTCCTCCTCCTCCAAGTCCTCCTCTTCAGCCCATACACGCTCAAGAGTTAAGGACTGAGCACTGGTACCCTCTTCTGTCTCGCCGACATTCTCCTCCTCTTCCTCCTCATCCTCCTCCTCTGATATGCACTGAGAAACAGACCGGAGGGTGCTCTGGCTATCAAGCGACGTATCTTCCTCTACCGTCTCTTGTGACAAGCGCAAAGCATCCAACTTGATGCTGAGCAGTGAGTTTTTCAACAGGCAAAGCAGCGGGATGGCGAGGCTGATAATGGCGGCATCGCCGCTGACCATCTGTGTTGACTCCTCAAAGTTGCTCAACACCTGACAGATATCAGACATCCACGTCCACTCCTCATTGTAGACTTGAGGAATCTGAGTGACCTGACTACCAGTTTTGGTGGAAGTTGACATCTGGCAGTCTACAATCGCTCTGCGCTGCTGGTAAACTCTGGATAACATGTTTAATGTCGAATTCCATCTTGTGGGCACGTCGCACAACAGTCGGTGAGCGGGCAGTTGTAGGCGGCGCTGCGCTGCCCTGAGAGTGGCAGCATCTGTGGTCGACTTGCGGAAATGGGCACAGATGAGGCGCACCTTGGTGAGCAAATCAGACAGATTGGGGTATGTCTTGAGGAACTGCTGAACTATGAGATTGAACACGTGGGCCAGGCATGGCACATGTGTCAGTCTGCCGAGTTGCAGAGCTGCCACCAGGTTACGCCCGTTGTCACACACAACCACGCCTGGCTTGAGGTTCAGCGGTGCCAGCCACAGATCGGTCTGCGCCGTGATGCCCTGTAAAAGCTCTTGGGCGGTGTGCCTTTTGTCACCTAAGCTCAGCAGTTTGAGCACCGCCTGCTGGCGCTTACCCACGGCACTGCTGCTGCGCCTAGAGCTACCGACTGAAGGCGCCGTGCCCACGGATGGTAATTCGGTGGAGGAGGGGTCGGAGGAGGAGGCATAGTACGTCTGAGAGACCGTGACCGAGGTAGGCCCCGCAATCCTCGGTGTGGGCAGTACATGAGCGGCCCCAGGGTCAGACTCAGTCCCAGCCTCCACCAAGTTAACCCAATGTGCCATCAGTGATATATAGTGTCCCTGCCCGGCAGCACTTGTCCACGTGTGGACCTTCTCAGAAACAGCATTGGTCAGGGCACGGATGATGTTCTGTGACACAAAACTTGGGCATCGGGAAAGAGGTCAGCAGCAACCTGAGAAGTGGTTTGTGACTCTGGGAAGGGTCCAGAAAACAGTTCCTGAGAGTATGCCGGATCGCATTCCAAATTTTCCTGGGAGGGTGCAGACTGGGGGGAAGGAGGTTGAGGTGGAGGAGCCAGAGGAGTGCTCCCTTGGGTAACGTGGGTAGACTGCGTGGAAGACTGACTGGTGGACAAATTACTTGAAGCATTGTCCGCAATCCACGACATTAGCTGTTCGCACTGTTGTGGTTTCAACAGTCCTCTACCACGTGTCCCTGTAAGTTGAGACATGAAGCTAGGGAGTGTAGCTGTGCGGCGTTCCCCTGCTCCCTCATCATCAGGTACTGTCTCACCCTGCCCAGGACCATGGCCTCTGCCCCCTGCAGTAATTGAATGCCCACGCCCTCGACCCTTAGCCCTGGGGTTCAACATATTCTGTATATAAGTGTATTATATATAAAAAATAAATAAATAAATGGGCTGTACTGAAACCCACAAACTTGTTCAATCTGAACAAGAAAATATATAGGTGGATAAGTTAGAGCAAAATTACGTATGTTATTACGTACCGTGCAGTATGGAGCAATTACACTGAAACTATTAGATTAGGCAGACTTGGTCTGCTTAATTGCAACCCAGACAAATGTCGCACAGATTTTTGTAATGTAGCTGTATCAGTGAGAGCAAAAGACCTTTTTTACTGACGCAACGTACAGAATGTATCACCTGGACAGAAAATACGGATTGTGGTGACTGGACAGCTGAACTGTGACACACATAATGGTTCCACACAGCTGTATGAAATGGATTTGTATCACTGAGATAAAACAACAAAAAACTTTTTATATATATATATATATTTTTTTATTTTTTATTTTTTTAACGTGACGTGCAGAAACTATCAGAGAGCAAACTCAGCCCCTGCTGACTGTGGCTATTTTGCCTACAACCCAGACAAATGTCGCACAGAGATTTTTGTAATGTAGCTGGATCAGTGAGAGCAAAAGACCTTTTTTAATGACGTGACGTACAGAATGTGTCACCTGGACAGAAAATACGGATTGTGGTTTGTATATAGGTGGATAAGTTAGAGCAAAATTATGTATGTTATTACGTACCGTGCAGTATAGAGCAATTACACTGAAACTATTAGATTAGGCAGACTTGGTCTGCTTAATTGCAACCCAGACAAATGTCGCACAGAGATTTTTGTAATGTAGCTGTATCAGTGAGAGCAAAAGACCTTTTTTAATGACGTGACGTACAGAATGGGTCACCTGGACAGAAAATACGGATTGTGGTGACTGAACAGCTGAACTGTGACACACAGAATGGTTCCACACAGCTGTATGAAATGGATTTGTATCACTGAGATAAAACAACAAAAAACTATTTTTTTTTAAATATATATTTTTTTAATATTTTTTTTTTATATATATATATATTTTTTTTTAACATGACGTGCAGAAACTATCAGAGAGCAAACTCAGCCCCTGCTGACTGTGGCTATTTTTTTTTTTTTATAATCGTTTGTTTATTAAAGATCAGCAGCAAAAGATTCACAGTGAGCAGAAAATAACAGGTAAATATAGCAAGTCAATGTACAATATAAGTAAATGAAAGATACTATGGCATACATAATAAAGAAACGTATGTACCGTATCATTTGTAGTCTTGCTGTCTGATTAATATCAGTATATGGAACTGAGTATTCAAGAAAAAACAAAAAGTAGAAAACGGTCCGAAGATCGTCTAAGAAAAACAATGAACACAGGACACTGACAGTAGGACAGACGGGGCGGGTAAAAGGAAAAGGGTACATGCAATCTCAGTAAGACGTACAAGGAATCAAGGTAGCTTGTCAAGCCAATAATCGTCCCATACGTCCCAGATGGCATAAAACAAATCAACCTTATCTTGGTACAGCGCAGTAGAATATTCCATGGTGCGTATCTCCATCACTTTAGCGTACAGTTCCGACAGGGTCGGGGAGCGAGCTTGCCTCCAATACCTAGGTATAAGGCAGCGAGCAGCTACCAGGACTAGAGTAATTAATTTGCGGATGGGAATCTTAAAGCGGCCAGGGAAGACATTCAACAAAAAGGAAAGCGGATCCACTGGGAAATCACATGTAAACATGCCTTTAAGCAAATCACTAACCGTCACCCAGAATGGGCGAATATTGGGGTAGTCCCAAAAAATATGCCAAAGTGTACCCACATGAGAGTGACATCGCCAACATCCGTCAGATACCGTTGGATGCAACCTATGGAGAAGAGCAGGGGTGTGATACCAGTGCATCAAGATCTTGTATTGGTTTTCCTGAGCCAAAACCGACAAGGAGGATTTTGCGGCTCTTCTCCATATGAGCCTCCAAGTAGCATCTGGAAGCACCCTTCCCAGGTATTCCTCCCACTTCACCATATAAGGATGACGGGCAAGCCTATCTGGGTATGGGTTACCCAAAATGGAATATATACCTGATATTAGACCCTTAGTGTGCACTCACGCTCTACAAATCCTCTCAAAGGTCGTGGGGAGAGAAACTGAGAGACCAGCAAAAATGGTGTGAGCAAAATGTCTAAGTTGGGTATAGAAAAAAGCTGCCGTGGAGGGTAGGTTATATTTAGACTGTATGTCCGAAAAGGACAATATTTCCCTGGTAAATGGGTCCACAATATCTGCGAACCTAAAGACCTGTTCCCGAAACCATGGTCTCGTGGTTGAGGTCGCCAGACTAGAAGGAAGAGATGGATGATATAAGAAGGAGGTCATTGCAGAGTCACGTGATACCAGAGGAAATTTACCTCTGCAGATGTGCCAGACCCTTCTGGTGCATCTCATGGGACCCAATAGATCTTTATCCGGTATAGAGGTACTAAAGCCAGTCCAAAGAAGGGAATTAGGGTGGACAGGCGCCAGCCATAGTCTCTCGATCTGCATCCAAACAGAGTAGGGATGCAAAGAGGCCCATGCAGGTATATAACGTAACTGGGCTGCCCAGTAATATTTGACAAAATCCGGCACCGCAAGTCCGCCCTGATCCCTACTAGACAATAGAACAGACCTAGAAATTCTGTGTCTCCTGTAGGCCCAGATAAACCTGAGAATGTGGGATTGCAGGGACCTCAAGTCTCCCAATGGAACCGGTATGGGTAGTGTCTCAAATAAGTATAATATCTTGGGTAGGATGGTCATTTTCACGGCCGCAATACGCCCCAACATAGAAAGCGGCAGTGACTGCCATTTAGACAGTAGCATTTTAATTTCTCCATAAATGGGGGGAAAATTAGCTTTGTAAAGATCCGCAAACTTAGGGGTGATATGTACGCCTAAATACCGCAGTGTGTCTGTCTTCCATTGAAAGTGGAAATTATTCTGTAAAAGAGTAAGGGTGGGATCCGAAATATTAACCGGGAGCGCCTCCGTTTTAGTAGTGTTTACTTTATATCCCGACAGATGACCATATTCCCTCAGAATGACCTGTAGATTGGGGAGTGACACATGCAATCCTGTAAGGGTAAGGAGCACATCATCCGCATATAAGGATAATTTAAATTCCCTGTCCTGCACCTGAATACCCCTAATATCCGGGTGATTCCTAATTTTTGCAGCCAACGGTTCGATACACAGCGCAAACAGTAGAGGGGATAAAGGGCAGCCTTGTCGGGTGCCATTAGCAATGTGAATTATTCCAGAGTCCGAATGTGGTAATTTGATCGTCGCTGTAGGGGAGGAGTATAGCCCCTCAACAGCTTGCAAAAAGGCTCCCTCAAAGCCAAAGGCCCTGAGAGTAGCAAACAAAAACGGCCAACCAAGACGGTCGAATGCCTTCTCAGCATCTAAGCTAAGGAACAAAGACTCCTCCCCAGAGCGAGCAACCACCTCCAGAAGATCTAACGCGCGTCTGGTATTATCACTCCCTTGGCGGCAAGGGACGAATCCCACCTGGTCTTTGTGGATAAGGGAGGGGAGGAAATTGTTCAGCCGGTTAGCTAGGATCTTGGAATAAATCTTAAGATCCGAGTTAAGCAGCGCAATAGGCCTATAATTTTGGCGGTCAAGGGGATCCTTACCCGGCTTTGGAATCATGGTCAAAAAGGAATGTGTCATTGTCCCCGGCAAGGATTTCCCCGACAAGAAGCCATTAAAGAGAGACTGCATATGAGGGAGTAGCAAATCCTGGAACGTCTTGTAGTAGGCATACGTAAAACCATCAGGCCCTGGAGATTTTGCTGCAGGAAGATGTTTAATCACTTCCAAAATCTCCTCTGTTGCAATCGGCTCATTAAGGGCTGACCTGTCTGAGGGAGATAGAGAGGGAAGATCGCAGGATCTCAAAAAAGAGTCCAGTAGGCGGTCCCTGTCCTGAGGGTTGCGTGGAAGGTCATTTGGCAGATTATAAAGTTCCGAATAATAGGAAGAGAATCTCTCTGCAATTTCCTTCGGATCATAAGATACAGAGCCATCCGCCCTCTTGATAGCACCTGGGCCTGACTGGGGAGGAAGGTTACGAAGCTGTCTGGCCAATAGCGTATGGGGCTTATTGCCCCAAGCATAATAGCGTTGTCGAGTGAATAGTAACAGCTTGTCCACCTTTTCGCGTGCAATCCTATTCAGTTGGTCTCTGGTATCTACAATTTTTTTTGAGAGTAAAGCGAGAGGGCTGGGAACTCATGCGTTCCTCCAGTCTACGCAGTTGGGACCTGAGCACCCGTGTGGTTTCTTGAGCGTCGTTTTTGAGCCGGGAGCTTAATGCAATGCAGTGGCCTCTCATGACCGCCTTGTGGGCTTCCCATAAACAGTTGGGGTCCTCCACTGATCCCACATTAGCATCAAAATATTGTATCATATGTGCTCGAAGTTCGTTCCGAGAGAGGGGCTTTTTAAGAAGGGAGTCATTAAGTCTCCAATGACATTTACGAGTACAGCCAACCCCTCCGTCCAGAGAAACCATCACCGGGGCATGGTCAGACCATGTAATATCCCCCATGGTTGCGTCCTTCAGGAGTCGCAAGGCCGAAATAGTCCCCAAAAAGTAGTCTATGCGCATGTGCGTCCCATGAGGGGCTGAGTAGAAAGAAAAGGATTTATCCGAGGGATTGGCTATCCTCCAGAGATCATACAGGGAGTAGCGACGGATCAAACGTCGGAACTCTTTTGCTAGTCTGATCTGCGATATATTAGGAGGTTTGCCCGGTGACGCTAGCCTGTCCGCATGTTCTGAAAAAATAACGTTAAAGTCCCCCCCTATTAATGTAAGGGGATCTGAGCGCCTAAAAACCTTGGCCAGAGTTCTGGTCAAGAAGTGTATCTGGGAAGTATTGGGGGCATATAGATTACAAAGGGTGATAGAATGACCTCTGACGGTACCCCTTAAAATAATAAATCTCCCCTGAGGGTCAATAGTGGACGAGGTAACTACCAGTGGGCATTGGGAGGAAATTAAGATAGCAACTCCTGCCTTTCTACGGGAATGGGAAGCCACGTACACCACCGGGTATAAGTGGGAGAGAAATCTAAAAGAGGCAGCATCATCCAGGTGAGTTTCCTGCAGGAACACCACCTCCGCTTTCAAGGACTTCAACTCCAAAAGCAAGAGTTTTCGTTTCGCGTTGGAGTTCAAGCCCTTGACATTTAGAGTCATACAGTACGCCATGGCAAAATATCAAGGACAAAAGAGAGCTTATGAGGCAACTCACCAACCCGCAGAGATGGAGAGGGTAGAGGCACACCATGGAATCCCCCGAAGAGGTGAACCGGGACTGCGAGCAGAGTCAGAGAAGAAGGTTGGTCTCCAGGACGACGCCGGAGGACAACAGAAACAGCACACAAAAGGAAAAGAACATAAGGGAAGGGGAGACAAGACTTCACTAATTGACAGATAAACATGTCAAAAAAACAGCAGAAAACGCATTCCCAGGGCTCTAAAGCCCTGCTGGAGACTATAACAGAAGCCTCCAGAGGGAAGGCAAGGTCAGAGTTAGACTGACAGATGTGCAGTATGACACTAGCAGCAAAGAAGGTAACCAACATCCCAAAAATGTGAACATGGCAACACCAGCGCCTGACAAAAGAACCATGGATGCAATAAAGGCAATCCCAAATAATGGCCAACTGTGAAACAGCTCAGGGGAAAAAAAAAACAACTATGGGAGGCGCCCCAGTCCCCCATGACCCCGATGGGTCTAGTTCAATGACGGCCATCAGAGAGAAAGGGCAGGTCATCCCGCAGGTCTTGAACTTGAAGTCGCAGGTGGAAGCGCCTGAGGGGAAAGTGGGCATCGTGAGAGTCCATCAGGTGGACCAGTTCTTCTTTTCCTGGTGACCGGGGTCCAAACCCGCAGCGGCGGAGGAGTAGGAGGTTCCAGTTCCCAGTCCTCTAGCGTAGGAATAGGCAAGTCTAGTGCCTCGCAGAAAGGATGCAGATCGGCGAACGTGCGAAGGGTCGCTGTTTTGCCTTGGTGTCTGGCAGAGAGGGAGAACGGGAAACCCCAGCGATACGCAATCTGTCGATCTCGCAGGACAGTAAGGAGCGGGTGCAGATGCCTCCTTTTCTGTAGCGTTATCCAAGAGAGATCTGGAAAGAGTTGAAGCGGGGCCCCATCAAATTCAAAATTGCGGAGGTTCCGCGCCTTGCCCATAATCGCCTCTTTAAGAGTAAAGTCATGTACACAGCAAATCACGTCTCGCAGCCAAGACGGAGGGCCTTTCGGTTTGAGGGCACGATGAGCGCGGTCCAGCTTAATTTTATGAGATGGAGGCTCACCAAGTATCAGGTTAAAGATAGCTTCAAGAGTTACAAATAGGTCTTCCTCCCCCGTGGCTTCAGGGAGACCCCTAACTCTGATATTATTCCTGCGGCCTCTGTTATCCAAGTCTTCCAGATGTCTCCCCATTTCTCTAAGAGCAGAATTCTGAGATGATAGAGAGGCATGCATTGTTTGAATATAATTTCTAGTATCATCATGAGCGTCCTCTAATGATTCCACTCTGTCTGCAATATGTTTGATATCTGCTCGCACCATGGCGATTTCAGCCCTGCAGGCCCCAGTGACTTCAGAAATAAGAACCCTAAAGTCCTCCTTGGTGGGGAACTGGCTGAGGTAAGATTCCCAGTTATGTGGAGGAGCAGGCATAGCAGAAGAAGGCAGAGAGGTTGCTGCTAAGAGGGGGGTTGGAGCGCCCCCCTTCATAAAGGCAGAGTGTGGGATTGCAGGCCCGATTCTATCAGGGCTGGGGCTACTGCCAGGTTCTTGAGGGGAGAAGGAGGCCAGGGGGGACCTTCCAGATACCCCAGGTGAGGAGAAGGAGGCTGGGGAGGAGGGTGCAGGCGAGGAGGCAGTACCTGGTGCGGGTGTGAGGCCGCCCGCCGCGTGGTCCGCGGGCGCCATTTCAGTTGCTGCAGGAGATGGCGGCCCCGCGATTCCAGCCGTGATCATGTCCTGAGGGGCTCCCAAAGTTGCCGCCGGGTCCTCCTGGGGAAGGAGAGGAGGGAAGCGCTGCAGAGAGACCGCCTCCGTAGCTTCTCTGCAGCCGGTACGAGCGCTGTGGCGGGAAGGGGGCACTGAAGATTGGCGGGAACCTCCGGTAGTTGCCGCACGTCTGTTCCCCCTTCCGGGCCTCGGACCCCTCTCCCAGCAATCTTCCAGGGTCCTGGACGGTGAGGGTGAGCGGGGACAGCGAGGAGAACTGCGGGCACCAGTTGTCTTCCCCATAGTGAGCTTGAGGCTGATGTAGCTGGCCTATGTAGCGTTGCGCTGGACGGTACGATAGCTGCTAGGTCAGGCAGCCATCTTCATCGGCGTCCAGACCACGCCCCCCGACTGTGGCTATTTTGACTGCAACCCAGACAAATGTCGCACAGAGATTTTTGTAATGTAGCTGTATCAGTGAAAGCAAAAGACCGTATTTGATTGTGGTTTGTGGTGAGTGGACAGCTGAACTGTGACACACAGAATGGTTCCACACTGCTGTATGAAATGGATTTGTATCACTAAGTTAAAACAATAATAAAAAAAAAGTGTTATATATGGCGATAGCTGCACTACTAGTGCCAGCCAGCCCAGCCAGGAGACAAAAAAAAAAAATGTCTTGTAGCCCTTAGAAGGGCTGTTGGGTTCTTTTCAGATCACTCCTGCCTAACAGAGAACTAAATCCAGGCCCTAACACTCTCCCTGAAACGCAGCAGCTCTGTCCCTAACGACATCCAGACAGCATCTGAGCTGAGCACCGCGGGCAGTCACTAGTATATTCCAGGGTCACCTGATCAGGCCAGCCAACCCCTGCTATCGACATGTAAGGGCCCCACATGATGCTGGGTGTACTTCAGAGTCTCCTGGCTTGTGATTGGCTGAGTTTATAGGCGCCAAAAATTCAAAATGCAGAAGATGGCATTTCCTCGAGCATGGCGAGATACTCGTCTGAGCAGCGAGCACTTACGAGTACCGTAATACTCGAACGAGCACCATGCTCGGACGAGCATGCTCGCTCATCTCTATTAATAACATATAATAGATGCAACTCACATGTAGCCTTTTTTATCCTCCGTGGTACCACACTAATTGGCACGTGCAGAATATTAGGACTGGAAGTGACACCCTCGCACTTCCGGTTTCTCGCTCTGCGTTCCACACTGGAACGCTGTCTGTATTCTACTCGGAGGCAATAATGGGCTAATCAATAAATAAAATTAATGAAACTACATCGCATAATCATAAGAAGAGGAAAAATAGAACAGATACAACATAAAATAAAACATAAAATAGTCGTGGCACGCTCGGAGGTTATGCGTTCCAACGTGTGATTTATTTTGATATATGTAGCCACTGACATCCGCAATCATTATTATCAGATTATGCAGGATGTTTTTTATCCTTTTGTTTCTGTGAGTTTTGCCAACGTGGGAGAGCACCAGAGGAATCCTCTATGGTGCGTTCCACAGTGGAGCGCAATCAAGGTCATTGAATAAGTGGCTCCCTGGACCAATTTTGATGGTGGGTATCAATC
The DNA here is from genome assembly GCA_900303285.1 of Rhinella marina. Lineage (NCBI taxonomy): Eukaryota > Metazoa > Chordata > Amphibia > Anura > Bufonidae > Rhinella > Rhinella marina. The sequence continues at coordinate 13,681 of ONZH01015171.1, forward strand.
CTAATAAAAATCTATTATAATAGGACAAAATACAAATGTCAAGACATAAATATATATAAAAAGGTGGCGACATAAAGTTATAGAATAATAAGATAAAATTAACCACGGAATCCAATCACTGTATAAAAAATAAATATGTGATAAATGCAGATAAAAATGATACACTAATAAAAACTCATAATAATGGAATAATCCAAAGAAATATATATATATATATATATATATATATATATATATTCATATATATTTATATATATATAATACATAAATAATGTTGATCGATAGACATACATAATATCCTAATAGTTCACATACTCGAGGGATTCATTTAATCTAAATGGAGTCCAGGTGTTTAAATGGAAAATCCAATACATCTCTTTTTGACATAATAATTGGTATGATTTTGGTATCCATTCAATGGGGGTTACTTTCAAGGATGTGGGGTCCCCATTATGTCTCAACATATAATGGCTCGAGACTAGAGTTGAGCGAACGTGCTCGTAACGAGCACTGTACTGCTCGAATCCACTGCACTTGCATGGCCGCAGCCGATTAATCAAGTCCTGCACTCCAGAAGTCTATCTTCAAAAAGTCTCAAAACAGGACTGTTGAGATATTTTGAAGTCGCTTGTGTAAACTTTTTGCAACATTTAGCATTTTTACACAACTCAAGTTTTGTTTCTTTTGCTATATACTTAAAATATGCATATTTCTTCTCTTCACTATCCTGGAATGTATTTATTAAATGTACATAGAATGTGTGTACATACATCAACACATCCAAAAGTATTCCGTCTAAATAAAATACATTTTAGTTCACTTCTCAGATGGTTTATTGCTTGGATCAGTCACTGTATTTGGATTCTCGGTAAGTACAGAATGTAAACCCAGGGACATTTTTAATGTGCTGTTCACATGCAGCTAGTTTGTAGTATACAGTAGTTCAGTTGCTTACATCTGCACAGAGGATGTTACTGTATAAGTGAATATGATGAACAAATGCTATGAGAGGAAGGAATCAAGATGCAACTTTTTAAAATTGGTTTAATTTTGACTTTAAGTTGTCGTTGTAAATTGTCCTCAGCAATACAAAATTCCTGAGACAAATTCTTCTTGGGAAGTGTTTATTAGAGACAGAGCAATAAGGCAGGATACCTAATAAATAAAGTAAAGTAAATAAGCCTAATTTTGATCATCTTTCTGGGTACTGTAGTCCACCCATTCCAGTTATTACTTTATTTGCCCTCCTCTGAACCCTCTCCAGCTCTGCTATGTCTGCCTTGTTCACAGGAGCCCAGAACTGTACACAGTATTCCGTGTGTGGTCTGACTAGTGATTTGTAAAGTGGCAGGACTATGTTCTCATCACGGGCATCTATGCCTCTTTTGATGTAACCCATTATCTTATTGGCCTTGGCAGCAGCTGTCTGACACTGGTTTCTTCAGCTTAGTTTGCTGTTCACTAAAATTCCTAGGTCCTTATCAATGTCAGTGTTTTACCCAGGGCTGTGGAGTTGGAGTCGGAGTCGGTCACCATTTTGGTGGAGTCGGAGTCGGTATAAAATGGACCGACTCCGACTCCTAAAATATATAATGAATTAGTACATTTAGTTCAGTGCAATAAGTGCTGAATATATTTTTATAAGAATTTGTGAAAATGATGAAATGTCCTATAAATGTCTGTTCTATTCCTGATCTAAGGATTTAGGCTTTTAGTTGAGATGACTGTGTACTGCCCTTTATGTCCAATGCATGTTCTCTCTGTATGCTTTATGTTTCCTCTGAGCTCATGTTTGGAGAGGTTAGCTGCTCTCATGGCTTCTATCTGCTGCTGATGTAAAATACCTAGAGCCTTATGTATGAAAACTGTCTAGGTGTAGAGGTTTCTTTGTTGCCCATAGCAACCAATCAGAGCTCCCCTTTCATTTCATATAGTGCTCTGGAGAAATGAAAGGGGAGCTCTGATTGGTTGCTAATGGGCAACAAAGAAACCTCTACACCTAGACAGTTTTCATACATAAGGCCCAGAGGCGTAGCTACTGGGGGGGGGCAGGGGAGGCGATGCTCCAGGCCCAATACCTCTGGGGGGGCCCAGCAGGGATGGCCTTAGTACAATCAGGCGAATACAAGTGAGCGCTTCCATTATGGAGTCTGATGGGGGCACATTAAGCCGATCTGAGGTCTTATGGGGGCACATTCTGATGATCTGAGGTCTGATGGGGGCACATTCTGCTGATCTGAGGTCTGATGGGGGTACATTCTGCTGATCTGAGGTCTGATGGGGGCACATTAAGCCGATCTGAGGTCTGATGGGGGCAAGGGACTGTTAGTTTAGTGATGTAAAAGCTGGGGACAGATTTCCTTTAACATAGGAGTCCCCTATCTTACTCCTATTAATCCTATATTTTACTGCATTATGTGGTAGAGTATTTAGAGTAGGGTATGTAGAAAGTCTATTGTACTGTACTTAACAGCATAGATGATCTAGCAGTTTATATAGTCATCTTGCTAATACAGTATTATAACCACAACTAGTAGTATGTGCCTGTGAAGTTGGAAACGTGTGTTTGGGAAGCCAATAAGTGGGGGGCCCACTCAAGTATGTTTCGCCCCCCCATGTGCTGAACCTCTAGCTACGCCACTGATCAGGCTTAGTGAGCTGTACCCAGAGAAGCCTGATAGATTACAAACTGTTTTTGTCATGACTTATCTGTACTATTGATTTTATGCAAATTTGTTTAAAATTATCACTTAAACATGCTCCATGTATGAGGGAGTCGGAGTCAGGGGAAATTGAGGGGTCGGAGTCGGGGCTTTGGTTTTACCATTTAGTATGTACTGGTTACTTGCATTATTCCTTTCCATATGCATAACCTTACATTTGTCAGTGTTAAACCTCATCTGCCACTTCTCTGCCCAAGCCTCCAGTCTATCCAGATCCATCTGTAGCAGTATACTGTCCTCTTCTGTGTTAATTACTTTACACAGTTTAGTGTCATCTACAAAAATTGATATTTTACTGTGCAAGCCTTCTACAAGATCATTGATAAATATTGAAGAGAATAGGGCCCAATACTGACCCCTGTGGTACCCCACTAGTGACGGTGACCCAGTCTGAGTCTGTACTGTTAATAACCACCCTCTGTTTTCTATCACTGAGCCAGTTACTTACCCACATACAGACATTTTCTTCCAGTCCAAGCATTCTCATTTTATATACTAACCTTTAATGCGGTACAGTGTCAAATGCTTTGGAGAAGTCCATTGATTCGCCGCGGTCCAATCTAGAACTTACCTCCTCATAGAAACTGATTAAATTGGTTTGACATGACCAATCCCTCATAAAGCAGCTTATTTGCTTATTTTCATTGAGGTACTCCAAGATAGCATCTCTTAGAAAACCTTTAAACAGTTTACCCACGACAGATGTTAAACTTACCTGCCTATAGTTTCCGGGCTCTGTTTTTGGACTCTTTTTGAATATTAGCACCACATTTGCTATGCTGTGGATCCAATCCTGTGGAACACCCCCTGTCAGTATAGAGTCCTTAAAGATCAGAAATAAGGGTCTGTCTATGACATTACTTAATTCTTTTAGGATACAGGGGTGTATGCCATTCGATCCTGGCGATTTGTCTATTTTAATCTTTTTAAGATGCCGCTGTACTTCTTTCTGGGTCAGACAGGGCATTTTTAAGGGGTAATTTAGTTTTATATTCTGCATTTCATCTGACAGTTTATTTTCAGTGAATACAGTGGAGAAAAAAATATTTATGTAGTAGCTTTGCTTTCTCCTCATTGCTCTCTGCAACTCCACCCTCATTATTCTGTGGACTCTGGTATATTAGGTGGTTTATAATAAACTCCTATTAGTATTTTATTATTGTTTTTGCCTCCATGTATTACTACCCACAGTGACTCCACATGTTCATGTTCATGTCCCTCACGTATACCAGCATTCCCTCTGGCTGGCGTTCCTGAGCCCAGAGGCTGGGCCTAGCACATAGTGATAGAACGCTGGTGGTATTCCCTAATGAACGCTCCCGGCAATGTCCTGGATAGGACCCTTACAGTACCCCTCCTTCTATGAGGAGCGACTGGCCCTTATCCAGAGGAGCAGCTTTGTCAGGGTGCAAAACATGAAACCTTGTTATTAACCTATCAGCATGCATAGTTCTAGCTGAGATCCACAACCTCTTCTCTGTACCATAGCCCTTCAAGTGAATGAGATACTGCATGTTAGCTTGAAAGCTTCGAGAGTTCAAAATTTCGGCAACTTCATACTCCATCTCACCCTCTACCTCCACCGGACAGATGGAAGATGGAATGATCAGTGCAACATATTTCTTAAGCAATGATTTATGAAATACATTATGAATTTTGAAATACATCAGCTAATTGCAGACTAAGTAAAACTGAGAAACCTAGAGACCTAAGAGGTCCTCTGACCACCTACCACACATTAACAAAGCGCTGACGCTCATCGAGGACCAGGAGAACAGAAGCAGAAGACGTAACATTCGCTTCAAGGGCCTACCGAGACTCCCTGCCTAAAGTGGTGAAAGAAATCTTTGCGCACCTTTTGGGGGCGGAAGAAGCACGGAGCGTTGTTATTGAAAGAATTCATAGGGCCCTGAGACCCAAGCCCCAACAGTCAGAGCCACCGAGAGATGCGATCTGCGGCCTACTCTCCTATGTAGACACCAACAGAATTTTCCAGGCCGCTAGGGAAAAGGCGCTAGTGCTTTATGACGGCGTGGTGTTAGCCATGTACCAAGACATTGCCCCTTTCATCTTGGCAAAAAGGCATCTGCTTCGCCCCTTGCTGGAACAGCTACGCGAAAGAAACATAATGTATTCCTGGCTTTACCCCTTTGGGTTAGCAATTTCCTACAACGGCAAACGCCTAAGAGTTAATCATCCTGATGACCTCAAGGAAATCTGGCGTACCTGTGACATTCCACCGATGCAGATTCCCTCCTGGTTACCTATGGAGGAAGGTGCACCGTTACCTGCTTTGCCGCGACTGGAACAGTGGCAGATGGTGTCCAAACCCAAACGCCAGAAAGCTGGGCCTCATTCCCCACGGGCTCAACCTGACCCGGCTTGATAAGCTCCTTTGAGCCTACTCTACTACTTCTCTTATTGAACGCTACCCTGGGCATGTCTCCTCAGGTGGAGAGAACTCACCCTCCCTCCCGATATTTTCACCCCATGTGTTTCCTCACCCCCTTCCTATGTTTACTTTCTTATAGTGACTGCCCCATGATTACCGACCCAGATTCTTTCAGAACTTCTTCATGGGACATACAATCTCATCCCCCACAAGGGAGATGCTGTGGTTTATAACCTGGCAACACAACTCTTCTCAAAGATAAGCTTTTCAGTTGTATTTTATTAATATATCTTTTTTAGTCTATACTGGCCATTTACTGAATGTGATCTCTCTTTTTTCTCTCCATAATGGTATTGCGTTTATTTTATTCTTCTTTTATGTTTTCCGGCTCTAAGTTCCCCCCTACACTTGCATTTTATGTTTTTTGCATGTTTTATAGTGATGACATTACACACACTTTTGATAGGCTAGATGGTATACTGCTTATCTACTAGTCAGGACAGCTACATCTGTCTTTACTCGTTTATCAACCTCCTGTTCACAGTTCACAATTTAACCGTACTTATTATCTACCCTCCATTACTTCTTCCCCCTACTTGCCCTACTTAGTATCAGGCACCACCCCTGAGGTACTAGAGACACTCTTACATCTCACCACATTCATCTCTCCTCTCCTTCCCTTGTCAATTTTTCCCCCATGGATTGCACTTTCACAACCTTCAATGTGAAGGGCCTCAATTCTCCTAACAAAAGGAGCCACATACTGCTCTTACTGAAGAAACTTAAAGCTCATGTAGCTTTCTTACAAGAAACTCATTTTAAGTCGCATCGTATACCCAAACTCCCTAAATCTCAGTTTAATCAGTGGTTTCATAGTTGCCACTCTACATCAGCCTCCAAGGGAGTGACTATAGCCTTTCATAACTCCATCCCTTTCAATTTAAAACAACAACATACTGATACTGAGGGACGGTTGCTCCTACTCAAAGGGGAAATTGGCTCTAAAATGTTCACTTTCGCCAATCTTTATGCACCCAATGCAGGTCAGGTCTCTTGGGTAGTCAAAGCACTAGATACATTGCAACTTTTCGCGGAAGGTCCAATTATTCTAGGAACCGACCTAAACCTTGTCCTTGACCCACAGTTAGACTCCTCGACCAACAAGTCCCACGTTTCTGCTAAACACTTAGATAGACTTAATACCAAACTACGCACCTTTAACCTAGTGGATGTTTGGAGGATTAACAACCCCACAACCAAAGACTACACATTCTTCTCGACCCCACATGACTCATTCCAACGACTGCATTATATCTTTGTCTCAGCTTCAGCCCTTACCCTTTTCACACGCCCTGAACTGGGTGTAATCACGATCTCAGACCATGCCCCCATGCACTGTCAACTGTCATATGTCCCAATTACCAAAGAGGGATTGGATATGGAGGCTTAATGAGTCCTTATTATACTCAGCAGAGAACCAAACATATTTGCGACACCACTTACAGTTATTCTTTGCAACCAACTCATCCACCCAGGTCTCCCCAACTATACTTTGGGAAACACACAAAACCTATATGAGAGGCGTATTGATCTCCTTAGCCACAAAGGATAAAAAAGAGAAACAGAAGACAATAGACTCTATATTAAAGCAGATAACTGAGGTTGAACTGTTACTTAAACGCTCCTTCTCTCAAAGCTTCCAAAGACAAACTTTCGCACTTAAGGTCTCAGCTGAAGGACTTATGGATTTAAGGCATGCCAAACATCACTTACACTTCAAATACAAACTCTACACTCATGGCGATAAAGGAGGTAAGCTAATGTCAGCATTGATCAAGAAACACAGGGACAGGACATTTATTCGCCAAATTCTGGGATCTCATGGGGCCAAACATACATGCACTGAGGACATAGCCAAAGCCTTTCATGCCTTTTATGCAGACCTCTATAATATCTCCAGCCCCCCAGACAGCTCCCCTCTCAATAAAATGGAGGCTTTCCTAAACTCTCTAAAACTCCCTACTATTTCGGCTACTGATGCTGATAAACTTCCTGCACCTGTAACACATGAAGTTGAAACAACTCTGCGAAGCTTTCCCACAGGAAAGAGTCCTGGGCCAGATGGCTTCCCTCTACTCTATTACAAAAAATATGAGGATGTTCTAGTACCCCGTCTGACCAACCTATGTAACCACCTTCTACACGGAGGTTCTCTCCCGAAACAAACACAGGAGGCTCATATCACACTTATCCATAAAAGTGGAAAAGATCCCCAATCATGCAGCAATTATTGACCTATTTCTTTATTGAACATAGATCTCAAAATCTGGGCCAAAATACTGGCGATGAGGATCAGTCCACTCCTTCCTCATATTGTAGGGAGGGAACAGGAGGGCTTTGTGAGGGGTAGAGAGGGCAGGGACAATTCTTGCAAGCTTATCCATGCCATTCAGATCGCACACAAACGGAAACTACCTCTAGCACTGCTGGGGGTTGATGCCGAAAAAGCATTCGACCGGGTGAGGTGGTCTTTCATGAAAGCGATGCTTCATAGATTATGCTTCCCCTCCCAATTGATCTCTGCCATGTTTACCCTTTATGACCAGCCCCATGCTCGGATCAAGGTGAATGGCATTCTGTCGCCAACATTCAACATTACTAATGGAACGCGACAGGGTTGTCCACTATCACCGACTCTATTTGTCATAGTTATGGAAGCCCTGATCCAGTCCGTTCGGCAGAATGCCGTCATCAAAAGCTTTTCCTCAGGTCCGGCTACCCTCAAATGTGTGGCATTCACAGACGACTTATTATTTCTTCTGTCGAACCCAATGGAAGACCTTAAGATCCTTACTGACCTTCTTGACAGCTTTGGTCTCCTGTCTAATTTCAAAGTTAACATTTCAAACTCAGAATTACTAAATGTAACTATCCCGGCACATAAGATCTCAGAAATACGTAAAAGTTTTTCCTTTCCCTGGGCCTCCTCCTCTATAAAATACCTGGGTGTACACATAGCCAGCCGTCCTACAGACCTTTACATGCTGAATTATCAGCCCCTCTTAAAAGATATCAAACAACTACTAAAGGATTATGACTTCCCCTACATCTCATGGATGGGGCGAAAGAACCTATTAAAGACCTAATTCCTACCTAAGATCATATACACCTTCTCAATGTTACCCATCCACATCCCAGCCTCCTTCTTTAGTTCCTTTAGATCTCTGTTTAGTTCCTTCTTGTGGCAAAAAAGGAAACCAAGGCTTCCCTACTCTTTACTCATCAAGACCAGAGATCACGGTGGTATGGGCTTGCCGGATTTGGCTTCTTATAATAAGGCGACACTTTTGAACAGATGGGCCGAACTGGTTAGCCCACGTAGGAATATGGATTTAGAAAAATGGGCTCAACAAGCAATAGACATTCCTTTAACAAAAGCCTTATGGCTGCCCAAAACCCGTGGCCTTCTTGCATCCATCCAGGAACCGCTTATCAAGGGAACCTGTGCGGTTTGGCTGTCACTGAGTGATTCCATGGCTCCCTTCCCCTCTCCGTTACTACCGGCACATCTGATACCAAATGCAATTACTACACTAGACTCTCCCTACTCAGACTTTTGGAATAAATTGTGCTCCCTCATTATTATGGATCTTTTCCCCACAGGAACACCCCCTACAACCTCTGTATTGCAGAACTTGATGCAGAGTAATCACATCATGCCCTTACATGTTACCCACTTCAATAAAATCACAACAGCCTTCCTTACGGAATATTCCTTCCAGCAGCAGCTCACTCCCTTGGAGGCTGATCTATCCTCCACACAAGCCACATCCAGGAAAGTTAGTAGGATATACACACTACTTATTAATCCACCCTCTCTGTCCAGACCTACTTTTATATATTCATGGGAAAAAGAACTGAATATCTCATCGACGGACCAAGAGGTTCATGTCATTTTACAGAATGCCCATGGCTTCTCCTCTTGTGTTAGAATGCAGGAGAGCCACTATAAAACTACTCACCCGCTGGTATAAAACGCCAGAGCTTCTTTTTTAGCATAACTTATCCTCTACTAATATATGCTGGAGATGCGACTCTCAAATAGGGTCCCTCTATCACATATGGTGGTCATGTAAGTTGATCGAACCTTTCTGGAACCATGTGGAAGGTGTGATTCAAAGGATATGCACCCCCACTTTTCAAATAGCTCCTGATCATGTATTTTTGGCCAGACCTAGTGATTCCTACAAGCCCTCTAAACTTAATAACGCATCTCGTAGCAATTGCCAAATTGCTTATCCCACTACATTGGCTCAGCACTGACGAAAGTCAACCAAATTTGTAAATTTGAAGAGCTTACTAGTATGGCCAACAGATCAAGAGATAAATATTTGAGGGTGTGGTCCGCATGGGGACAATCACACCTTCCATCCTCTTAAGCTCAATTTTAAATTATGTCAATGGGTAATGCTTCCTAATACACTATGCATGTGATCGGATATATTGCATTCTGTTAAAGTGGGCAACACTAGGTTCTCAAATGTTCTTCTATCTAATGTTTCTATTAGAATGTAGGAAGTTTGAGCTAGAGACATATGAAGGCTATATATTGCGATCCATCACCCCTCCCCCCCCCCTCCTAATCCCTCTCCGATCCCCACCTTCTCTGGTTTACAATTTGTTGTGAACTCCACACAAGTATTACTATAATTTTGATGTTATTTGACAGATATCTCTTATTCTAATCTGTTTAATCTCTACTTGTAACACAAAATGGAAAAATACCTGTTATTGTTGTTGTTTTCCTTTATTGTTTGAAAAATAAAGAATTTACAAAAAAAAGAAACCCATAATTGCAAAGGAATGGTGAGGTAGCAGTAGAACTGTTAATATTATAAAAGTGATAAATGAGACACTCAGTCGGACTGATTATCTGACATGTAACACCAAGTGTTATATTGCCTGGTTTAACCCTTCTGTTTGCTCATTAGTTTCTAGGTGAAATGCATATGAAATGGAAATACCTAACTTATTACAAAAAGACCTCCAAAATACATTTTACTAAATTAAGAATGTCAGTAATGAAATCCATGGAAATATGTGACCAAGGCCTCTTTGGAACAGGCAGTGGACACAACTTTCCCAAGGGGAGCATTCTGGGAGTCTTAGATCTAGCACAGATTTCATAAGCAGACACATGCAGACTATGACTAGCACTGGAGCTTCTGGATAGTGCATCAGCTTTAATGTTCTTTGACCCTGGCCTTTAAGAAATAAAATGAAACCAGGTGAAAATAATACCCATCACACTTGGTTAATAATGTGTACCATGAAGGGAGCATATATTATTTCCCACAGGTTTAGAGCGGCCGCTATGTTAAGGCCATTGTCGATTACCATCTTGCCCAGTTGGAGTTGGTGGGGAGACAGCCAGTGGGATGTTTGCTGCTTGATGCTTTTTAGCAAGTGATTGGCTGTGGGGTTACACTGACCCAGGCTGATCAGCTCCAACGCTGCATGGGAATGCTTGACTTGATACATGTGATAGGTGGGAGGAGAAGGGGGAGGGGGAGCGAAGCTGTGCCCTGCTGCTGTTGAGAACTGGATGATGTTTATGGAAGAGGTGGTTAAGTGACTGGTGTGGCAGCCGGGCTAACAAATATGGAAAGGTCAAAAAGACCTGGCCTCATTGCTGGGGTGCTGCCTCACTACTGCTGCAAAAAACATAGATCCAGTAAGTCACGTAAGATGTACTCTCCCTGCCCATAACAGCTGCTTCAGCAACAATCAAAAGGAGCAGCTTACGTTCTTCCACGTGAAAGTACAATAAGAGAAATAATGCCGGTTAGGTATTTTCCATCAAGGTTGAGTAAACACCACCTGCTCCCTAAAGACATCAGACTCTACAAAATGTTACTGCACCACCAGCAATTTGGCCAGGTGGAAAACAAGCTTGTGCATCATGGGATTACTGGGCATGTAAAGTTGTTTCCTGGCCATGCATTCCTTTATCCTTCTCCGCTCTGTTGTCAGCCATTGATAAGGAGGAGTCTGAGCAGGATAAACAAAAAGTGATAAAGACAATGTGAAAGACACTGTACTGCCCATGAATGCAGCCTGGCTGCTGCAAGGGAGACCAGGAGAAGAGGGAAACTCTTGTTGCAGTAGCTGGTGATCACCTCTGTCAATGAGAAGGGGTGATGCTGCTTTATGTGGTTCAGTAGAGCTTTTTTGCCTATGTGTTTACTTTACTTCTGCAGACCTCACATAAGGCAATGTTGCTGTCTTTTAGCAGTGTGGAAAAAACTTATAGATGGCAGATGTTCATGCATTTCGCACAAGGCCAGCTGCCCCCTGAACTTGCGTTCGCCCTGGCAGATTTCGGGCCTGCTGCCTCCAAAAGTATCTGCGGCATCCCCAGTTCCCGGAGCAGATCTGGCCCCGGGAGTGCTTTGGGAAGTTCTGCTGTGACTTAGAGGAGGAGTGAGCCATCCAATCCATAATTTCATCCTCTTTCTCCTCAATGATAATGTTTCACCTTTTTAAACCCAGGGAGAACTGTGGCTTACTACTACTACTCCTAGCCAGATAGCTGGTGCTGCTACTACCCACATTCTGTATAGAGAGGTACAATTAAATGCCCTTCCCTATCTACAAACACACTGAAGATATTGCTATTGACAGTTTACATTGGGAATAATGTAGTATCGACTCCAGTAACAGATTTGGGCCTAATGTCTTATGTGCATTCAAACACGCAGTTCAAGAAAAAAAAAAAAAAAAAAAAAACTTTCTTTAGTGTAAAACACAAGTTGTCAGCCTACTATGAGATTACTCCCTCTCAACACTTGAATTACTATTTTCCCTTCACCCACAACAGCACCACAAGAGGATCCGCCCCCACAGAATAGAAACCTGCAGAATAAAAAGGTGGAGACTCTCCTCCCAATTCAGTGTGGTTTCCCATCTCTGGGGAAGCCTGCAGGGAATACCATCTTAGATCTTCCCCCCTGTGAGTGCTTCTTGTTTGGATTGACATACCTGCAGTCCCCAATTCGGTAATGAGCGGCATCACTGATGCGCAGGGGTGACGAGCAGAGACACAGCTGGAGGGAGCATCTTGTGTGTTGAAAGCAGTGTGCCTGGCAGCATTGATGATGCGGTATAGGCACAGACACGTTCTCCAAGGAGAGGAGGAACTTCTGGCAGAGGAATTAGGCCAGAGTACAGTTATGTCGACGCATGACACCGGATATATACAGTACAGACCAAAAGTTTGGACACACCTTCTCATTCAAAGAGTTTTCTGTATTTTCATGACTATGAAAATTGTAGATTCACACTGAGGGCATCAAAACTATGAATTAACACATGTGGAATTATATACTTAACAAAAAAGTGTGAAACAACTGAAAATATGTCTTCTATTCTAGGTTCTTCAAAGTAGCCACCTTTTGCTTTGATTACTGCTTTGCACACTCTTGGCATTCTCTTGATGAGCTTCAAGAGGTAGTCACCTGAAATGGTTTTCACTTTACAGGTGTGCCCTGTCAGGTCTAATAAGTGGGATTTCTTGCCTTATAAATGGGGTTGGGACCATGAGTTGTGTTGGGCAGAAGTCAGGTGGATACACAGCTGATAGTCCTACAAATCCTGGACAATATAAGAATAAAAAAATGGCAGCATTGTCACAAAAAAAAAAAATGAATGAAAAGAAAAACACTTTATTCATCTCTGTGGTCGCAACTAGGGACAAGCAAACTTGTGTTTCAAGTTTGGTGTACAAGGTTTAGTTTCGGGTTATCTAAGAATTCCGTCATTTCTCAGTGCATGTGAAGCAAAGCTGATATCAATAAACAAACAAGTGCAATTTTAGTATGTGCTGCATTACAGTAAGATATGGGGTTATTGATTTTTAATGCACAAAGGTATCCATAGCCTTTAAATAATTAAAGGGGTACCTTTAAAATGCCATAGGGGGCACCGTGCATGCGCGGCCTCCCTCCATTAATTTTTATGGGACTGCTGAAAATAGCTGAGCGCGCCCTGCTCCTATCAGACATTGGGAGAATATACTATAAGGCCCCAATTCCCAAGATGGGAATACCCTTTGCAGATTTTTTTTTTTGCTTACTTTAGCTTCCTGATGAAAAATTCAAATTTAGAAAATTGGTAATTTTTCCACATTTTTTGTATTTTATTTTTTATAAATTAAAGTAAAACATATTAACCCAAATTTACCAATAACATGAAGTACGATGTGTCACGAAAAACAGTCTTATAATAGATTAGATAAGTAAAAGCATTCATAGTAACAGTTTATAAGGCTGAAAAAAGACATCTGTCCATTCTGCAAGTTGAGGAACGCAAAAAAAAATCCCTGTGAGGTAGAGTCCAATTTTCCTCACTTTAGGGGAAAAAATTCCTTCCCGACTCCAATTAGGCAATCACAATAACTCCCTGGATCAACTAACCTGTAATATTATTACATTCCAGAAATACATCCCGGTTCCTCTTCAACTCTTTTAGTGAACTCACTATCACCACCTCCTCAGGCAGAGAGTTCCATAGTCTCACTGCTCTTACCGTGAAGAATCCTCTTCTATGTTTGTGTACAAACCTTCTTTCCTCCAGACGCAGAGAATGTCCCCTCGTCACATTCCTGGGGATAAATAGATCATGGGAGAGATCTCTGTACTAACCCGATATATTTGTACATAGTTATTAGATCTCCCCTCAGTCGTCTTTTTTTCTAAAGTAAACAACCCTAATTTTGATAATCTTTCAGGGTACTGTAGTCCACCCATTCCAGTTATTACTTTAGTTGCCCTCCTCTGAACCCTCTCCAGTTCAGCTATGTCTGCCGTGTTCACAGGAGCCCAGAACTGTACACAGTACTCCATGTGTGGTCTGACTAGTGATTTGTAAAGTGGCAGGACTGTGTTCTCATCACGAGCATCTATGCCTCTTTTGATGCAACCCATTATCTTATTGGCCTTGGCAGCAGCTGTCTGACACTGGTTTATGTAGCTTAGTTTGCTGTTCACTAAAATTTTCCTTTTCCATGTCAGTGTTACCCAGTGTTTTACCATTTAGTATGTACTGGTGACATGTATTTTTCCTTCCCATGTGCATAACCTTACATTTGTCAGTGTTTCTGCCACTTCTCAGCCCAAGCCTCCAATCTATCCAAATCCATCTATAGCAGTGTGCTGTCCTCTTTTTTGTTAAAGGGGTTGTCCGAGTTATTTTTTTGTTCTTTGCATGTTACTAAGGCTACTTTCACACTAGCGTTTTAAAATTCCGGTATTGAGTTCCGTCATAGGGGCTCAATACCGGAATAAAACGCTTCAGTTTTGTCCCCATTCATTGTCAATGGGGACAAAACTGAACTGAAGACAACGGAATGCTCCTGAAAGCATTCCGTTCCGTCTTCAGACCGGAGAACAAACCGCAGCATGCTGCGGTTTGCTCTCCGGTCCAGGCATCCGCACCAAGACGGATCCGGAATGACCCCCAATGCAAGTCAATGGGGGTGGATCCGTCTGGTGTGACCATAATGGTAACCGGATCCGCCCTCCATTGACTTTCAATGGAGTCCATTACGGATCCGGGTACACATAGACACATACAGACATAAACATACACACACATAAAGACATACAAACACACATACATACTTACATGCTCCCCGGCAGGTCTTCGGAGCGTCAGGACGGCTCACACAGGTCACGATTCCCCACAGCGCCCTCTGCTGGGCGCCTGGTGGAATCGTCAGATGACGATTCCACCAGGCGCCCAGCAGAGGGCGCTGTGGGGAATCGTGACCTGTGTGAGCCGTCCTGACGCTCCGAAGACCTGCCGGGGAGCATGTAAGTATGTATGTGTGTTTGTATGTCTATATGTGTGTGTATGTTTATGTGTATGTATATGTATGTACAGTGTGACATGTGTGGGGGCCGGAGCGCGGTTCCGGCTCCACACATGTCACTGCGGCAGGCCTGATCCGGCAGCACCCTTCACCTGCCGGATCAGGCCTGCCGCCAGTGTGAAAGTAGCCTAACTTGTCAAGTATAACAACTTTCCCATACACTCAGTTCACTGAGGGTCACATGACCTGTGATGTCACCTTATCTCTCTGCTCTGTGATGTTTCGTGCACAAGCCTCAGAGATCAGATAACAGTCTGTACACTGCCCCCCCCCCCCCTACACTGCCGGGCTGCTATCTGCTATCTCCCTGGATTCCTTCAGATAAAACATTAACCCCTTCAGCCAGAACACACTGAGGGCTCAAGGCTTTACACTGCAGGCAGTGAGGAGACAAATGCTGGGCACAGGAGCTGTAGAGGAATTGTATTGCACAAGAACAGGTAGGGGGAAGTTCCTGTGTATATCAGCAGTGTCATTGTACATACAGCTGGGACTTGTAGTCCTACACACACACAACATGCTGCTGAGTATTCCAGCAGACAGACATGTCACTCAGGGCAGCTCTTGTATTCACTAACCTTTGCAGAGCAGGAAGGGGGCAGAGATTGTTATTACTGCAGGTAAACAAAGGTCAGAAGAGAACCAGGGAAATGAGGAAATATAGATTCTTTTGCCTGAAACTTGCTTAACTTAGTGATATATTGCTGCCCATCAGATTTACAGTGCTATATATTTTTTTTCATAACTCGGACAACCCCTTTAATTACTTTACACAGTTTATTGTCTGCAAAAATTGATATTTTACTGTGCAAGCCTTCTACAAGATCATTAACAAATATATTAAGAGGATAGGGCCCAATATGGACCCCTGTGGTACTCCACTAGTGAGTGTGACCCAATCTGTGTGTGTACCATTAATAACCACCCTCTGTTTTATATCATAGTTTCCGGGGTCTGTTTTTGGACCCTTTTTGAATATTGGCACTACATTTGCTATGTGCCAATCCTGTTGAACACGTCCAGTCAATATAGATTCCTTAAATATCAGAAAAGCCCATTAAATAGTAAGTGAACAAACACTTGTGCAATGTTTAACTGTAGAGATGCCATGCGCATTTCTTCTCTGTCCTCTCTGGCATTACATATCACCATAGGGGTGCAGAACAATACCTTTTCAGGTTCAGACGATTACCAGTGCTGTGGCTGTCTTTACCAGTCCCCTGATGATTTGGATTTCTTTTCCAAGGAAATGTGTCAGGACAATTTCTACTTATCTATTAGGGCTGCGCTGCAGCATACCCTGACGAAGCTGGGCAGTTGCAAGATCAATAAGGACTCCTATTTAGATGTGAGGGACGACTCAGTGGGGTCGCCTTTGTTAGGGTAAGCACTCTGCCTCCTAAGCGTAAAGACGAGCTCAGGCCAAGTAGGGGCAAATAGGGTAAGAGACCCAGTACCCTGACATCAGGGACCCCCACTAGGGACCACAAACCTACGAAATGGTAAGACCGTTTTCTTTTTTCCTGCACGGATAAGCATTACACAAGAGTGTATTCACTAACTATTCAATGGGCTGTTATTTTTTATATTGATGTATGTATTAAAAGTTAAAGGGAACCTGTCATCTCCGAAACACCCCCTGAACTAGAGTAAGCATTGTATAGTGTAAGTGATGTTGAATCTGAATATGTAAGTTTTATCTTCATACTCTCTTCCATTCCAACGCTGTGCTCCCACAAACCTGCAGTAAAATGCACTCAGAGGACTCCGGTGCTCACTCACATAATGGAGAGGACTCAAAGAAGAGTCCAGTGAGTGCATTTTACTGCAGGTTTGTGGGAGCACAGCGTCAGAATGGAAGAGAGTATGAAGATAAAACTTACATATTCAGATTCATCATCACTTACACTATACACCGCTTACTCTAGTTGAGGGGGTGTTTCGGAGATGACAGGTTCCCTTTAAGTATTAACAAGGAGGTCACCCACCATAACTGTGTCTTTAATTATGAGAGTTGCCCATTAACATTATCTCACTAACCACCGGTACATTGTTTGTCTTACCTTATTATCCTTAAATATCAGAAATAAGGGTCTGGCTCTGACATGACTTAAAGGGAACCTGTCATCTCCAAAAAAAACCCTGAACTAGAGTAAGCGGTGTATAGTGTAAGTGATGCTGAATCTGAATATGTAAGTTTTATCTTCATACTCACTTCCATTCCGACACTGTGCTCCCACAAACCTGCAGTAAAATACATTGAGAGGACTCTTCTTTAAGTCCTCTACATTATGTGAGTGAGCACTGGAGTCCACTGAGTGCATTTTACTGCAGGTTTGTTGGAGCACAACATCAGAATGGAAGTGAGTATGAAGATAAAAATTACATAACCGGACTCGACGTCACTTACACTATACACCGCTTACTCTAGTTCAGGGGGTGTTTCGGAGATGACAGATTCCCTTTAATTCTCTTAGGATACGCAGGTGCATGCCATCTGGTCCTGGCGACATGTCTATTTTCATCTTTTTAAGACGCAGCACCACTTCTTCCTGGGTCAGACAGGGCACTTTTAATGGTAAATTTAGTTTTAAATTCTGCATTTCAGCTGACAGTTTATTTTCCTCAGTGAATATAGGTAAGAAAAAAAATATTTAATAGCTTTGCTTTCTCCTCATCACTTTGTAAAGGGTCGACACCTTTAGATTTATACTTTTTACCATTTATATAATTAAAAAACATTTTAGGGTTAGTTTTACTCTCTTTGGCAATTAATCTCTCTGTCTATAGTTTGGAACCATCTTCCCCTCATTTAATGTAATTACCCCCCCCCCCGTTCCAAAGTTATTGCTATATAAAGTGACAAGTCAGATTTAAAAAAGTGATCGCTATAGTATTTCCCACACCATAAGATGTACTTGACCATAAAACGCACCTAGGTTTTAGAAAAAGAAATATATTTTTAATTAGACCTTATTCCTCATCGGACCTCAGATCAGACCTCCATTCCTTATCAGACCACCATTTCTCATCAGACCTCAGATAAGACATAAAATAAATAAATTAACTTACCTCTCCACTTGCGGATCCAGCAGTCTCTTCCTGTACTCACCGATCCATGGTCCTCTGCCGGCGCCTCACTGCACAGCGTCAGGTCATAGTGCATGCTTACACTGTGGAATTTCAAGGCCCAGCACAGCATGCGGTGCCAGCAGAATACCAGGAAGCAACGAGTACAAGGAACGCTGTATTCTGTATTTGGGGTCTGTATTGGGTCCTATTCTTTTCAATATATTTATTAATGATCTTGTAGAAAGCTTGCACAGTAAAAGATCAATTTTTGCAGATGACACTAAACTGTGTAAAGTAATTAACACAGAAGAGGACAGTGCACTGCTACAGCAGGATCTGGATAGACTGGAGGCTTGGGCAGAAAAGTGGCAGATGAGGTTTAACACTGACAAATGTAAGGTTATGCATATGGGAAGGAATAATGCAAGTCACCAGTACATACTAAATGGTAAAGCATTGGGTAACTCTGACATGGAAAAGGACCTAGGAATTTTAGTGAACAGCAAACTAAGCTGCAGAAACCAGTGTCAGACAGCTGCTGCCAAGGCCAATAAGATAATGGGTTGCATCAAAAGAGGCATAGATGCCCGTGATGAGAACATAGTCCTGCCACTTTACAAATCACTAGTCAGACCACATATGGAGTACTGTGTACAGTTCTGGGCTCCTGTGAACAAGGCAGACATAGCAGAGCTGGAGAGAGTTCAGAGGAGGGCAACTAAAGTAATAACTGGAATGGGTGGACTACAGTACCCTGAAAGATTATCAAAATTAGGGTTATTCACTTTAGAAAAAAGACGACTGAGGGGAGATCTAATAACTATGTATAAATATATCAGAGGTCAGTACAGAGATCTCTCCCATCATCTATTTATCCCGAGGACAGTGACCATGACGAGGGGACATCCTCTGCGTCTGGAGGAAAGAAGGTTTGTACATAAACATAGAAGAGGATTCTTTACGGTAAGAGCAGTGAGACTATGGAACTCTCTGCCTGAGGAGGTGGTGATGGTAAGTTCACTAAGAGAGTTCAAGAAGGGCCTGGATGTATTTCTGGAGGGTAATAATATTACAGGTTATAGTTACTAGAGAGGGGTCGTTGATCCAGGGAGTTATTCTGATTGCCTGACTGGAGTCGGGAAGGAATTTTTCCCCCTAAAGTGAGGAAAATTGGCTTCTACCTCACAGGGTTTTTTGCCTTCCCCTGGATCAACTTGTAGCAAAACAGGCTGAACTGGATGGACAGATGTCTTTTTTCGGCCTTACAAACTATGTTACTATGTTACCAATGCCCGCTCTTATGGTGTACTAGTGGGTGCTTCTATAATAGAAGCATTCACTTCATAAGACACACTGACATTTTCCCCCACTTTTGGGGAAAAAAGTATGTCTTATGGTAATGGTGCAAGAAATATGTTAAGTGTGTCTGGAAGGTGTTAAACACATTTATTAAATGCAACTTCAGTCACAAATAAGAATGTCACATATCTAATTCACGTTTTTGTATCTTTTTCCATGATTTTTTTTATTTGTCTTGCAGGAGTGGCACCTTCAGGTGTGAATGCGCTCCTATCAGGGGAGTAGCATTCATGTGCACTTTTGTGCCACCTATCTAATTAGGTGACCTTGATTAAGGTGGTACATATAGGTGTGTGTGCTCCTCCCCTCATTGGTTGCTGATGCACACAGAGTTAACTAGGAGCAGCACACTGTATGTGCAGGGTTTGCCCTCCTGAACATAGATGCACAACTGCATAGGTAGGTTTAGCGTAGGACCTGCCTGACCTGAGACCACCGTGGTGCAGGTAGGTGGGCACAGATGTGTTTTGATCAAAATATATTGGCTAAGAGTCTCAGATTTTATCATTTAGAGTGAGGGCTTAGTCCATATGTTGTATTTGCATCTATTGTTATACTGTAGTGCATTTTTTTTGTCTTTATAAATGTAGCCTTCTACAACTGCACATTTTACTATCATATTGTGCAGGATGTTTTTGTATCTTTTTTCCGTGACTTTTTTTTCACATATCTAATTCACCCAGATCCTGGCACAGAAAAAAGGTAGCAAAGGTACTATAATTTTTATATCATGTGTCAAGAATGTGGCCTTGTTGCACTCCACCAGGAATAGAGACAAGGCCGTGCATGCAGTGCTGTGAGACTTCTGAAAATGGTGTGCTCGGTTGTTTTCGGATGTCCCATATCTGTAGACATGCACAGCCTCCTCTCCATTCTCGACGGCCCACAGTGAGGCCCTATTCTATAGGTAGGAGTGGGATCTAACAGACGATTATGTCTCCCTTCCTGTCCGCTGCTGCGGGTCTATGGTCTTTGCCATATTCTGCAGAGGTGAACTGGAAGAGAGACGGCACGTGCACACCGGCTCCTCATGCAACTGATTGGCAGGGATGCTGGGTGTTGGACCCCCACCAATCTGATATTGATGAACTATCATGAGGATAGGTCAATAGTAAAAGCCCGGACAACTACTTTGAATGTGTGATTGCCCTAGCCAACTTTAATGTGAAAGATGCAAAACCATTCAGTAGAGTATAAATTTATACACTCATCAGCATGAGTTGAAGTAACGCTGAAATTTTACACTGGATTGTAAACCACCAAATCATTTTGGAGATCTACCATTTACTTGGGAAACTGAATTACAACTAATCCTACTTTTAGACTTGCAGCCTTTGCTCACTCCTGAGCTTGGTGAGAGTCTGCTTATGTGCAGAGACTCCTCCTCACCCAGAGTACAGGGCTGGAAGGCTGCCAAGTCCTAATCATCTCAGACAGTGCAGTGAAGAAATTAACTCCCTCATGTATGCTGTTGTGTACTTACACACACACAGATGGATGATTTCTAAGGCTGATCATAACTTTGAAAGGCACAGGAGGAACATAATGTACCTCATTTATAAACCATGTGCGCTTGGGAGTCTATCTCTGCTCTCCGCAGGCTGGTTACAAATTTGTGAAGGGAAGTCTAGACCAGTATAGTATTGGCAGACTGCCTACATGTGGACACACCCACCAGTTCTGAATATAATCCAAACCATGTCCCCAGCCAGCAATGACATGTTTTTGATATACTGTATTGTTGAAACTCACTTAACCCTCAAAAGCTATGTACACCTTCGGGGGCATTTTTTTAAATTTAAATTTTACTCATTTTGGGCTAAAAAAAGTTTCAGTTCGTCTTCCTTTAAAATATTGAGCCGTTCTGTCACAAAGGATTAACTGTTTTTCTTGCTGTGTGAATCCTACTTTAACATTCACTTTTTCCCGGTCATCTAATCACCCTTATCTCTAAATTATTAAGAGGTCATAAACACTTATTTAAGCCATATTTTTATCAGTAAAATAAGGATTGAGCATTCATGAGTGTTTATAAGGTCAGAGATAAGGAGCCCGTCAAAGAGAGAAAATTCAGATCCTTGGGCAGAGAAGTGGCAGATGACGTTTAACACTGACAAATGTAAGGCTATGCACATGGGAAGGAATAATGCAAGTCACCAGTACATACTAAATGGTAAAACACTGGGTAACACTGACATGGAAAAGGATCTAGGAATTTTAGTAAACAGCAAACTAAGCTGTAGAAACCAGTGTCAGACAGCTGCTGCCAAGGCCAATAAGATAATGGGGTGCATCAAAAGAGGCATAGATGCCCGTGATGAGAACATAGTCCTGCCACTTTACAAATCACTAGTCAGACCACACATGGAGTACTGTGTACAGTTCTGGGCTCCTGTGAACAAGGCAGACATAGCAGAGCTGGGGAGGGTTCAGAGGAGAGTAATAAGTATAATGGGTGCACTACAGTACCAAGAAAGATTATCAAAATTAGGGTTATTTACTTTAGAAAAAGGACGACTGAGGGGAGATTTAATAACTATGTATAAATATATCAGGGGTCAGTACAGAGATCTCTCCCATGATCTATTTATCCCCAGGACTGAGACGAGGGGACATCCTCTGCATCTGGAGGAAAGAAGGTTTGTACACAAACATAGAAGAGGATTCTTTACAGTAAGAGCATTGAGACTATGGACTCTCTGCCTGAGGAGGTGGTGATGGTAAGTTCACTAAAAGAGTTCAAGAGGGGCCTGGATGTATTTCTGGACGGTAACAATATTACAGGTTATAGTTACTAGAGATGGGTCGTTGATCCAGGGACTTATTCTGATGCCTGAAGTCGGGAAGGAATTTTTTCCCCTAAAGTGGGGAAAATTGGCTTCTACCTCACAGGGGTTTTTTGCCTTCCTCTGGATCAACTTGTAGGAAAACAGGCCGAACTGGATGGACAGATGTCTTTTTTTGGCCTTATAAACTATGTTATGCTAATAGAGCATCTCAACTTTGTACAGAGAAAGGGACTCCATATTTTATGACCAATTAAAAAAATGATTTTTTACCTCATAATGAGTATAATGCAATAGAAAATGCCCCCAAAGGTGTACATAGCCTTTAGGGACTTAGAACTAGATATGTCTTCAAACAAGTTATCTCTAAACATTGATAGTGGATATGGCAATTATGTTGAATTGGCACAACTCCTTTAAAGAAGGCACATACAAGAGGAAAAAGGTGTTAAAAGGGAACATTTAATGAGCATTTAACCCCATCAACTAACATTACCATCCCTGTATATTCACTGTCACATGTAACCCACAATGCTTTTTATTTTGCTAACCATTATTGTAACTTTTTAATCCACTTTCTTTCCCACCACATATGTAAATGACTTGTCATGAAAACTTCATGAACACAATCGTTTGCATATCATAACCCAGCCTCCTGCCTACTGATCACCTTCAGCAGCACCCTACGTAATCCATGGCCAGGGACTGTATTAGGGAACAAAGTAAGTAACTGGCCATAGATTGGTGCGAATGTATAAAATTTAGACTTGAACACACCACGGTATGACTACACAAAAATGATTCGACTGAGATGGTAGTGATTTATTTAGTTAAATATAGCTATATATGCCTTTTTTGTCAGGAAGTCTGATGTAAATTGGAAAAACTGTTCGGGCTTACGCTATACATTTTACTTGCTTATATAGTGCCAACATACCCTGCAGAGCTTTACAGACATTATCATCACTCACTGTTCCCAGTAATTAGGTGTAGCTATTCTGTCCTGCACCCGGACAAGGATTCTAACTTTATTAGATCAGAAAGAGGGACAATATCAGCAGAGTAATACACCCTAGCTATTAAAAAAAAAAAAAAAAAAAGTGTTATACTAAGCTACACCTCTAACCCCATCCAATGCATAACTATACTCATCCAATCAACTTAGGGTAACGGGAGAATAGCTTAAAACGTAACTTAATAATAACCTTACAAATATTTTTACGCCTGTTTTAGGAGTAAAGATAGTTACAAGCCCCCTTTTTGCAATCATTTACGACTGCTTAACAAGGGCCAGGACTCCAGCCCCATCACTTTTAAAACATTTTATGCCTGAAAGCAGGTGTAAAAGAGGACTAAAAACTACTCCAGTCAGGGGCTTGGTACTTGTTACTCTGGGCGCACAGACTGCCAGAGGTGCACCTAATTCATAAATTAGGCTAATCCTCTGACAGTGCAGAGGGGGAACAAAGATCGGCACAAAAAGCTGGTCTTTGTAAATGACCCCCAATTAAATTTCACAGTAGTAATGCCCACACTGTGGTCCCTCACAATATTTATGCCCACATTGTTGCCCTTCACAGTAGTAATGCCCACATTGTTGCCCTTCACAGTAGTAATGCCCACATTGTGCCCCCTCACAGTAGTAATGCCCTCATTGTGCCCCTCACAGTAGTAATGTCCTCTTTGTGCCCCCTCTCAATAGTAATGCCCTCATTGTGGTCCCTCTTAGTAGTAATGCCTCCTCCAGCTCCATTAATAAAGTAAAAAATAAAATGAGTACTCACCTATTTCCTTGATGATCACACACATCCGTCATTCACCAGCAGCTGCAGCACAAAGTGGTCACACGCATATCGCGCTGCTGGGCTGTGTAAGAGGCGGCCGATTCCTAGGCCTGTACGCTCCTCCCACACAGCCCAGCTTCGCGATGTGTGGCCTGTTGGGGAGCACCGCAGCTCAGCTGAACTCTGAAGCACGCAGTGGACGGCTCTTTGCTTCATCGTGTAAATCAACTGCCCAGGTGAGCCCTCAACCCTCTGTGCCTGGAACACTTGCCCCCCCATCTCTGGAGCCCACAATTAGCGTTAAGCGAAGTGAGCTTTGGATGCTTAATCCGAAGTCGATTCGTTCAAAACTTCGGAATAATACTGTAAGGAGATCCGTCGCTGTACAGTATTAGAATGTACTTTAAAACTTGAAATTGAACTCAGCTTTGGTTCCGTGGATTAAGCATTCGAAGCTCGCTTTGCTCAACTCAAACACAGGAAGAACATATGAACTCCATGCAGATGTTGTCCTTGGTCAAATTTGAACCTTGGACCCCAGTTATGCAAGGTGACAATGCTAACCATTGAGCCAATAGAGTATATGCATTTAATCTGTTTGTCAATTGCTCTTTAAATTTTCATAGATGCACAGAAATGCACAAAGTAAGCTACCGCAGTTTGTAGCTATGTTTGAAACAAGCTTTTATTTAAAGGCGCCTTAAGACAAGCGATCCATCCATGTTGAATCAGTTTTCTTTCCGATTGGGTCCCATTTGTCCATCTTTAGTGTCCATACAGCATAAGTATGTAGATAATCTGCTTTTCATGTCCGTCAAAAAAAGATTTACATATACTGTAGTATCTTCTAGCAGCCATCCATGAAATAGACCACAAAAAGAATTAAGGTGAATGGACAGGTCTAGTGTGAAAAACAAACCATGCTGTGATTTTCTCAGAAAGGACGATGGCCCATGGAAAAAGTGGACATGTGAATCAGCCCATTTACTTTGAAGGACTTCTCTAGCAGTATAAAGCCTCATTCACACATCAGTGTTTTGTCAGTGATTGTGAGCCGAAACCAGGAGTGGAGGCTACACAGACTGTGTTTAGAGCCATACCTGGTTTTGGCTAAAAATCACTGATGGAAATCACTGACCAAAACACTGACGTGTGAAAGAGACATAATACTGATGACCTATCTTCAGGATAGAAAATATTGAAAACAGCACCAATGTCTCAATTATATGTAAGGGCTTGTTCACACATCAGTTATTTGATCAGTTATTTCCATGTTATTGTGAGCCAAAACCAGGATCCATTGATTTCAATGGTTTCCAAAAAAATGCGGACATCACTCCGTGTGCTGTCCGCATCCGTGTTTCCGTTTCGATTGTCAGCAATAAAAAAACAGCATGTCCTACTTTCATCCCGAAATTGCGGGCCGTAGCCCAATACAAGTCTATGGGACGTCCGTAAATGTGGAAGACATGCAGAAAGGCATCTGCATGTCATCTGCATTTGCGGATTCCGTTCCAGGAGGGTGGAAAAAAAAGAAAAAAAAAAGATTGGATTCCTCCTTCGTTTTTTTTGCGCAAAAAATGGATGACATATGGATACATCCTTTTCATTTTTTACGTAAAAACAGAACTGATGTGCTGGAAAAACTGAGTTTTTGCGGGACAACGGATCCGCAAAAAACAGGATGTGCACAAATACGGACGTGTGAATGAAGCCTAACTGCTGGAAATAACTGACCAAATAACTGAAGTGTGAACAAGCCCTAAGATGCACGGTCACCAATGGTCAGGCTCATCCCTGCTCCAAACTGTAAAGTATATAAAAAAAAAAGTTTGTGACCAGCGTCTTCTCTTTTCCAAGTTTATTCCAGTCCACACATAAAACAAAGGAACGTTTCAGCTTATAGCAAGCAAGGCTTGAGAAAGGCCGAAACGTTGCCTTGTTTTATGTGTGGACTGGAATAAACTTGCAAAAGAGAAGACGCTGGTCACAATCTTTTTTTATTCTATCTTCAGAACAGGTCATAAATATTAGATGAATAGTGGTCCGATTCCCAGCACCCCCACTAATCAGCTGTTTGAAAGAGTTGCAGCACTAGGACAAGCGCTGTGGCCTCCTTACAGCATACCAGGCATGCATTGTATAGTGGCTGTGCTTGGTATTGCATCCTAGGCTGATTCACTTGTATGGGAATAACCAGGCCATGTGTCCATTTAAAGTGACATTACTGGCCTAGAAAAAAGCAGCAGCGCTCAATGGATAGCTGCGACCTTTTAAACAGCTGATTAGTGAAAGTGCCAGGATTCTGACCCCTACCAATCAGATACTGATAATGTACTGTATCCTGAGGATAGGTCATCAATATTTTACACCTTTAAAGTGCGAGTGCTCAGTCCATGTGCTGTTCAATCTACACTTGGGAAAGAACCAGGATGAGAGGTTTGTCTGAATGAGCCCTAAGACAAATGTACAGTATCTATTACTGAAGAGATCTCTGGTCACATCCCCCTCATCGTTCACAGTAACTACAAACTGAATATACAACTGTATGTCCTGTTTTTTTTTTTTCTAAATTGTTCAAATGTTCAGCACAAAGCCTATAACATAATACAGACAAACAGAAAAGCATTCCAGGTTTACCAAAATTACAACCTTACAATAAATCCCCAAAGTGTTTAGAAAGATATAAATAAGAAAATGAAAAAATGTAATAAAAATGGATCTAACAGATGATCACAGAAATATAATTGTAGAGAACAAAGGGAAGGCAGAGATATTAAACACACAGGGGGGACGGGGGGATTTAACAAACTGGTGAAAAGTAGAACTGGTTTAGTTGCCCATAGCAGCCAATCATTCCATCTTTCATTTTGAAAAGTAGCTGTGAAAAATGAAAGATGGAATCTGATTGGTTGCTATGGGCAACTAAGCTAGTCCGACTTTACACCAGTTTGATAAATATCCAGCATACTTATCTTTGTTCACAAGTGAGCTGCCAGTCTAGATATTATTCAGGAGGGTTGAAATCAATGTGCTCCATCAAATATCACTCATATCAAATATCTTCACACAAGAGGTATAACTATATCTGAGCAAATTTATATTGCTAAAGCCCTCGGCCTAGATTTCTTTCATCCATGGGTATTGAGTGAATTGAGTTCAGTAATGGTATCTCTGTACCATTGTATCCTCTTTAAAAGTTAGGCAGAGCAGGGATATTCAGAACACATTTCCTCCTCCACCAAGGGTATGTTATTCAGAATGAGGATACCTTTCAATTTCAAAGTCCTCTGCATTGACATTTTCATTATGACCTGCAGTCATTTGTAGGTTATCTTCTACTTCCTTGTTGTGGACAAGAAGTTCTTCTAGAAATAGACTCCCAAGCCCATACTGCTGCTCATGTGCAGTGAACTCTTCAGAAGATATATGGCTAGATCCCAAGACAAATTCTGCAAACCTTTTAATGACAAAGACATATACTTATTTTAACATGTATGTAAATGTAACAACTGTACTAAGCAGTAAATAGCAGGTACTAGTTTACTCAGGCTTAAACAGGACCTGTCGCCACTCCCGACATGCCTGTTTTAATAGCTTTATGCATTCCCCGTGTAATAAGAATTCCAAGGCATCTATTCTTACGGCTCTAGCTTTTAAGCATAGAAAAAAAACCATGCTTGTATATAACCTTATGGGGGACACAAAGTGTAAAATAAAATAAAAAAAAAACAAAAACAAAAGAAAAAAAGGTTTTATTAAAACTGAAATTAAAGTTTCAGATAAAAAAAAAAAAGTGCACCCTTTCCCCTAATGGACAGCTCTATAAAAATATCACATGAACTACCACATGTAATGAACGTTGTAAAAAATAAACAAAGATTATGCCAAAACAGCTATTTTTCAGTCACATTACGTTCCAAAAACATAATATCAAATGATCAAAAAGTCATATGGGACAAGCCTCCCTAGCATCACCCGCGTTCAGGCATGGGATTCAGCCAGTTCGCTCAGGTACTACAGAACCAGTTGTTAAAATCACAGCGGCAGCTGGAGATGAGCGCTTCCATTCCATAGTTTAGCTCTTTAGGCTTTTTAAAAGTTGGGTGGTATGTGTGTAGTGTGTATATGGAGAATTTATGTATGTGTACCATGTATATGGTGTATTTATGTGTGTTGCATATATATGGTGTATGTATATGTAAACATGTGTCGTGACACCGCAAGTCCACATATGAGTAGGGAACCTGTTGTTAAAGGGGTTCTCCGGGAATTCAGAAAATGAAAATACTTAAATATTACTTTAGTGTAAATATATTCCCAAATACTTTTCATTACCTAAATTGGTTCGTTTTGTCTGGGGAGAAATCATTAG
This sequence comes from Rhinella marina, assembly GCA_900303285.1. Taxonomy (NCBI): domain Eukaryota; kingdom Metazoa; phylum Chordata; class Amphibia; order Anura; family Bufonidae; genus Rhinella; species Rhinella marina. The sequence continues at coordinate 42,103 of ONZH01015171.1, forward strand.
GAGAAATAAAATGGCCGCCATCCTATTAGTACATACAAAACCTGTCCTAATCACACACGAGGACAAGTTACTTCAACAACACTGAGGTAAGGAGCTACCTCATCCTCTCTGCTTGTCAAGGATTATAGTCCTGAATACAGATGATAAGATCTTCAGCTGAATCTCTGTAGGAATGGAGTTCATGAGAAGACATGAAGTACAGAGAGGACGGACAGGACAGTTTGTGGTAATGTGGGGCTGTTGTAATGGAGACTGCATACAAGTGCTGCTGCTCATTACACCAACCCTCCTCTCTGTACTTCATGTCTCCTAATGAACTCCTTTCCTATAGAGATTCAGCTGAAGATCATATTAAACTATATTCAGGATCATAATCCCTGACAAGTAAGAGAAGAAGATGGCGCAGCTCTTTAACTTGTCCTCCTATTTAATTAGGACAGGTTTTGTGTGGACTAATAAGACAGCGGCCATTTTATTTCTCCTAATGATTGCTCCCCAGACAAAACAAGCCATTATAACTAATGAAAGGTATTTGGTAATATATTTATAATGAAGTAATATTTAAGTATTTTTATTTTATCAATTCCTGGAGAACCCCTTTAAAGAAGAACTCCCGCAAAAAAATGTATTCTCTGATCTGCAAGAAAGGTACATGATGTAATCTGTAGTGAATGTCATTTTCTTACTAGTGTCTGTATTTGTGAGTTATATCTCCCTGATGTTTCTCAGCTGTGTCACGTGATCAGCAATCAGACTCACCAACTGACACAGTATCTTATGTGTGGACAGGAAGTCTATTTCTCTATGCATTCCTATGGGAGCCTCACTCTCAGTCTCATAGGAATGAATAGAGAAGTAACTGACTTCCTATCCTGTGTCAGTTGGAGATCAGAGAGTTGGTCACATGACACAGCTACAATTAGAAGAGAGGGGATAACTCACAAATACAGTCACTGGTAAGAAAATTACCTTCACTACAGATTACATCATGTACCTTTCTAACAGGTCAGAGAATACATTTTTTTGCGGGAGTTCTACTTTAAGAATTTGAATCCCACGCCTGCCTGTGATGCTAGGGAGGCTCGTGCCTGTCCCTGCCTGCCATTGGCTGCGCTCCCCCCGACACTGGATGGAAAACTAGGGGTCAGTCAGCACATTCAAGTATGCAGGTACACGTCACATGGCTTTAAATAGAAAAGTAGGAGGATGCAAGCTCCACATGCATGCTAAGCCGACATTATAATGTACCTCTTGTGGTGCCAAAATGGCCTCCACTGAATTCAGGGAATGCAGGCTCCACATGCATGCCGAGCCCACACAATATGACACCTCCTTGGTGTCTGTGTTTGCAGAGTGCTGTTGCATTTTTTATGTTTTACCCCCCCGACACTGGATGTTTTCATCCGTGTGCAGGGAGAAGCAGCAGCGGCAGTGCGGGCACCAGCAGCAGTGCATGGGGCGGGGTTGGTATATTCCATGTTGGTGGCCCAGCACATGGGGGGGCTTTTTATACTCTTGGAGAACCCTTTTAATTTCAGCAAATTCCATGTTAGAAAATCCAGATGCCGCTTGTTCCCATTCAGAAGAAAATGGGTAGCAGATTATGGGGTGATATTCTCCTGTTATCCCTTGTAAAAAAGAAAGTTTGGGCCTAAGACACCATTTTCTTGTAAAAAAAAATAATTTTTAATTTTCACAACCAAATGTTATAAATTCTATGAAACACCGGTTATGACAAATAGCTCACTGCACCCCTAAAAGGATAGGTAATCAGTAGAGATGAGCGAACGTGCTCGTAACGAGCACTGTACCGCTCGGCGCCCATGCGAGCGCAGGGGAGCCGAGCGGTACAGTTCTCGTTACGAGCACGTTCGTTCATCTCTAGTAATCAGTTTCTGATTGGTGGGGGTCTGACAACTAGGACCTCCGGATCAGCTGTTTGAGAAGGCTCCGGCAGTACTGTTAGTGCTGCAACCTTCTCACAGCTTTAACTAGGTCAGTGATGACATGTTCATGGGTCACATGGCCTAGGCACAGCTCAGCCCCATAGAGGTGAATGGGGCTGAGATGCAATACCAGGGACAACCGTTGTACAATCCACGGAGCTGTGCTTTGTGAACATGGAGAAAGTTGCGGCGCTTCTCAAACAGCTGATCGCTGAGTGTCCCAGGTGTATAACTGTATCAGATAAAAATGTTGTAAAACCCTTTGAGAAATTCCTTGGGTGCTGTAATTTCCAAAATGTGGTCACTTTTTGGTGGCTTCCATTGTAGGTGTCCAAAGACCATTCCAGCAAAAGCCAAGATCAATTGAAAAAATGATTTGTAACCCAATATGAGCGCAATGCAATCATAAACAAATTCACCCCACCAAGGTGTACATTGCTATGGAACACCTAAAGGGTTAATAACATTTTTTAAAATCTGTTTTGAATAAATTGACCGGTGTAGTTTGTAAAATGAGGTAATTTATGGGTGGTTTCTATTATGTAAGCTCCTCAAAGTGACTTTAAAACTGAATTGGTCCTTAAAAATGTTGATTTTGGAAATTTTCTCTAAAATGTAATAAAAGTTCTAACGTTCTAAAATAAAATGACTTTACCGAAATGATCCAAACATGAAGTAGACATATGGGGAATGTTAATAATAACTATTATATGAGGTATCACTATCTGTCTTAAAAGAAGAGACCTTTAAACTTAGTGAAAATAGTGAATTCTTCAAAATTTTTGGGAACATTTAGTTTTTTTAAAATAAAGTTAACACAGATCAACGCAGATTTACCACTAATATGAAGTACAATATATCACAAGAACATAGTCTCAGAATGGCTTGGATAAGTACAAGCATTCAGATTTGCAAAATTAGGCTTGGTCAGGAATGGGGGCGGGGGTGCTAAATGGCTGCCGGATCTGGTAGTGGTTACAGAAAACCAATCAACTTCCAATTTCCTTACTTCGTTACAATGGCCCTGTATTTTGTTTTAATTTTTTTTTTTATCTTAAAGGGAACCTGTCATATTGTACTTGCAGTCCTACTTGAGGGCAGAACGTTACAAGACAGAATGAGCTGAGCAGACCTCACTTCTTAAAGGATAGGTCATTAGTTTCTGATTGGTGGGGGTCTGGCACCCTCTTGATCAACGGTTTGAGAAGGCTGGGCACTACTGTCAGAGCCGCAGCCTTCTCACAGCTTTTCCTAGGCCAGTGATGACACGTTCATGGGTCACATGGCCTCGGTGCAGCTCAGCCCAATAGAAGTCAATGGGGCTGAGCTGCAATACAAAGCACAGCCGTGGTTGTGGCAGTTACAGGAGAAAAATAAAAGCCAAAACATTCTGAGATTGTTTTCTCGCGATACAATGTACTTCAAGACAGTGGAAAATTTGAGTCAATATAATTCACCTTTATTTATTTAAAACTCCAAAATGTACAGAAAATTTTAATTTCTCTGCTTTTAAGGCAGATAGTGATACATCACAAAAGAGTTATTACTTTACATTTCCCATATGTCCACCATATGTTTGCATCATTTTGTAAATGTAATTTAATTTTTTTAGGCTATTATAAGGCTTAGAATTTTAAAAGCAAAATTTAAATTTTTAAGAAAATTTCCTAAACCAACATTTTTAAGGACCAGTTCAGTTATGAAGTCACTTTGTGGGGCTTACAAAAAAGTGACCCCATTTTGGAAATTACGGGATAAGGTGATATTTTTATGGTAATATTTTGGGGTATATATGATTTTTGATTGCTCTATATTACGCTTTTTGTGAGGCAAGGTAACAAAAAAATGGCTGTTCTGGCACAGTTTTTGTTGGTTAGATCACGTGCTATTTTTATGGAGCAGGTTGTTATGGACGCTGCGATACCTAATATGTCTGTTTTTTTTTTTTATATATATTTTGGCTTTACACAATGGATTTGGCTACAGATGGATCTGGATAGACTGGAGGCTTGGGCAGAGAAGTGGCAGATGAGGTTTAACACTGACAAATGTAAGGTTATGTACATAGGAAGGAATAATGGAAGTCACCAGTACATACTAAATGGTAAAACACTGGGTAACACTGACATGGAAAAGGACCTAGGAATTTTAGTAAACAGCAAACTGAACTGCAGAAACCAGTGTCAGACAGCTGCTGCCAAGGCCAATAAGATAATGGGTTGCATCAAAAGGGGCATAGATGCCTGTGATGAGAACATAGTCCTGCCACTTTACAAATCACTAGTCAGACCACACATGGAGTATTGTGTACAGTTCTGGGCTCCTGTGAACAAGGCAGACATAACAGATCTGGAGAGTGTTCAGAGGAGGGCAACTAAAGTAATAACTGGAATGGGTGGACTACAGTACCCAGAAAGATTATCAAAATTAGGCTTATTCACTTTAGAAAAAAGACGACTGAGGGGAGATCTAATAACTATGTATAAATATATCAGAGGTCAGTACAGAGATCTCACCCATCATCTATTTGTCCCCAGGACTGTGACTGTGATGAGGGGACATCCTCTGCGTCTGGAGGAAAGAAGGTTTGTACACAAACATAGAAGAGGATTCTTTACAGTAAGAGCAGTGAGACTATGGAACTCTCTGACTGAGGAGGTGGTGATGGTAAGTTCTCTAAAAGAGTTCAAGAGGGGCCTGGATGTATTTCTGGAGGGTAATAATATAACAGGTTATATTTACTAGAGAGTTGATCCAGGGAGTTATTCTGATTGCCTGATTAAAGTCGGGAAGGAATTTTTTCCCCTAAAGTGGGGAAAATTGGCTTCTACCTCACAGGGTTTTTTTGCCTTCCTCTGGATCAACTTGCAGGATAACAGGCCGAACTGGATGGACAGATGTCTTTTTTCGGCCTTATAAACTATGTTACAATAAAATCATTTTTGAGAACACCAAATCATGTTTTGTTTCTCCATTTTCTGAAAGCCATTTTTTTTTATATTTTCTTAAGTATGGGCTCATTTTTTGTGGCATGAGGTGGCGGTTTGGTACTGTTTTGGGGTACATATGACTTTTTGATTACTTGGTATTGCACTTTTTGTGATGCAAGGCGATGAAAAAATGGCTTTTTTTTTTTTTTTTTTTACAGTGTTCACCTGACGGGGTGGATAATGTGATATTTTTTACACAGGTTATGGATGCGGCGATACCTACTATGACTGTTCTTTTTTCTATTTTTTACAATTTTATATGTCTCTTTTTATGGGAAAGGGACATAGTTTTTTTTAACTTAGACTTTTTTTGATTATTAAAAACACTTTATTTCACTTTTTTATTAATCATGTAGCACAGAATGGTTGCTATGGCAACCCATGGCCTTTTGAAGGCTCCCAGGCCTGCCACAGCAAACTCCCTGTTAAATAAAATGTGTCACAAAAAATGATATCTGCCAGTAGAACCTTTTTTTCTAATCTGTTTTTATTTTCTGATTGTTAATTTTTTAAATTCGTTTTTTTTTTTCTGATTGTTTATTTTTTTTAATTCTATTTCCTGAACATGATTATGGGGCGGCCATCTTGCCTGTTTAGAAAACAGTAAGAAAACTGCTTCACGGCAGCCACATGGTCCATAGACACAATGGGGACCTTATTGAGGGTTTTCTAGACATGCTCTGTGACCTGTGCAGAGATCATTGTACAAGGAAAGAATAGATAAGCTCTGATAATCACCTGTTGTGAATGGTGGATCCTGTCTTATCTATACACAGAGATGATATACTTACTGGCAGGATCAGAATGAGTTAAATGCAGTAAAGTGATCTGTATAAATCAAGAAGTGGCACCAATTATTAGACATAGTGGCCAGTGTATAAACTGCAGGAATTTATCTGTTTTGTTTAAATATATGGAATACATGGAAATTTAAAACCATCAAAAAATTCTATATGTTCTTATTTATTCAATTATATAAATAGTAAAACGTATAAACCTGAAGGTGCTGGCCCTTCACAGAGTAATGAGGGGGGAGTTGCAGAGAGCGATGAGGAGAAAGCAGAGCTACTAAATATTTTTTTCTCCACTGTATTCACTAAGGAAAATAAACTGTCAGATGAAATGCAGAATATAAAAGTAAATTCCCCATTAAAAATGCCCTGTCTGACCCAGGAAGAAGTACAGTGGCATCTTAAAAAGATTAAAATAGACAAATCGCGAGGACCGGATGGCATACACCCCCGTATCCTAAGAGAATTAAAGGGGTATTCTCATCTCAATGATCAATGTTTAAAACGTAATACTGGTGGCCATGGTACTTTTTGTAATTATATGTCATTACACATATATCCCCCTTTTCAAAAAAATCCAGTTTTCTTACCCCCTTGTTTACTTGTGGTTCCCCTTGGTTACGGCCCGCTTTTCCACCTAATTGCCGCGGGCCGCGCTTGCGCAGAAGGAGTCCTTTTTCACCCAGGCAGCCGCTGCTTGTATGTGGAGCGCGCACGTCGCCGCGCATGCGCACATGCGCGCTCCATTCCCGTATGTCTGATACAGAGCAGCGCTTGCTCTGTATCAGATGCGGACTGCCGCGCATGCGCGGTAGCTGCCTCCGGCTTCTCCGCTATGTCTGATACAGAGCAGCGCTTGCTCTGTATCAGATGCGGGCTGCCGCGCATGCACGGTAGCTGCCTCTGGCTTCTCCGCTATGTCTGATACAGAGCAGCGATTGCTCTGTATCAGATGCAGGCAGAGATGACAGAGAGAAGAGGATCGCGAGCCGGAGACACCTGCATCTACAGAGGTAAGTATAAAAAAATAAAAAAAAACCCACTATACTTACCAACGATTTGGGGCCCAAACCACTATTATTTTTATATCTAATTATATATAATTATATATAATGATGCCAAACAGAAAAAAAAATTGCCTACCTAAAAAAATTTTTTTATTGATATTGTGGGCACTGGGGGCGGTGGGGGAACAAAGTATCACTGATTTTTTATTTTTATTTTTTATATATACTGATTTTGGTGACACTGGGTGTGGTGGGGGCCATAACATTGTGGAGGAAGATTGAGGGGGGGGGGACATATATTGGTGGGGGCCATAACATTGTGGAGGAAGATTGAGGGGGGGGCATATATTGGTGGGGGCCATAACATTGTGGAGGAAGATTGAGGGGGGGACATATATTGGTGGGGGCCATAACATTGTGAAGGAAGATTGAGGGGGGTATATATATATATATATATATATATATATATATATATTCTCTAGGAGGAACAATTGAGTATCACTGTTTTTTTTGTTTTTTTTATATATATTGATTTTGGGGACACTGGGTGTGGTGGGGGCCATAACATTGTGGAGGGAGGGTGAGGGGGGGCATAAATATATTTTCTCTAGGGTGAACAATTGAGTATCACTGATTTTTTTTATTTTTTATATGTTGATTTTGGGGACACTATGGGACACTGGGTGTGGTGGGGGCCATAATAATGTGGAGGGAGGGTGAGGGGGGACATATATACATTTTTATTTTGAGGAGCACTGTTTTGTTTTGTTTTTTATTGTTTTTTTAAATTGATATATAGGACACTAGGGGGAAGATAAAAGACGTTTAAAGTGACATCACTGTATTTATTATCCCTGTACGGTGACATCACTGTGTTTATTATTAGTGTTGAGCGAGCTGCTGGAGGGGAGGAATCACTACAAAGTAGAAGCCGGAAGAGGTAAGTGGTCCGTGTTTGTTTGTTTGTTTTCTATTTTTCAGGGTCGTGAATGCAGAGGACTACGTCGGATTCGGTGGACTACATCGGACCAGCTTTTTTACTTTTTAAATAAAATGGTCAAACAGGGGTCTGGGGGGGTGTTTATTTCAATAAAATGTTTTATACTGGTGTGTGTATTTTTTTTTTTTTTACAATACTACAGTTTTAGTAATCAAGGCTATCTACAGACGGCCCCGATTACTAATACTGGGCTTAGTGCTTGCTGGTATGGCAGGCCAGCACTAACCCCAACATCTATTACCTCGGCACCCACCGCCACCAGGGGTGCCGGGAAGAGCCGGGTACCCGCAGGACCGGACCTTCGAAATTGAGGGTCTGGCTCTGGGGCGGCTGCAGGCTGGTACAATTAGGCTGGGAAGGGCCAATAACCGTGTCCCTTCCCACCCTGGTAGTGCCAGGCTGCCGCTGCTGGTTGTATCTGGCTGGAGAAGGAAAAAAGGGGGGGACCCCACGCCATTTTTTTTCCAAAAATAATTAAATAATTTTAAAAAAATGGCGTGGGGTCCCCCCTTTTTTCCTTCGCCAGCCAGATACAACCAGCAGCAGCAGCCTGGCACTACCAGGGTGGGAAGGGACACGGTTATTGGCCCTTCCCAGCCTAATGGTACCAGCCTGCAGCCGCCCCAGAGCCAGACCCTCAATTTAGAAGGTCCGGTCCTGCGGGTACCCGGCTCTTCCCGGCACCCCTGGTGGCGGTGGGTGCCGAGGTAATAGATGTTGGGGTTAGTGCTGGCCTGCCATACCGGCAAGCACTAAGCCCAGTATTAGTAATCAGGGCCGTCTGTAGATAGCCATAATTACTAAAACTGTAGTATTGTAAAAAAATACACACACACAAGTATAAAACATTTTATTGAAATAAACACTCCCCCAGACCCCTGTTTGACCATTTTATTAAAAAAAAAAAAAAAAAGCTGGTCCGACGTAGTCCACCGAATCCGACGTAGTCCTCTGCATTCACGACCCTGAAAAATAGAAAACAAACACACAAACACAGACCACTTACCTCTTCCTGCACTGGGATAATACACACAGCGATGTCACTGTACAGAGATAATAAACACAGTGATGTCACTGTACAGAGATAATAAACACAGCGATGTCACTGTACAGAGATAATAAACACAGTGATGTCACCGTACAGGGATAATACACACAGCGATGTCACCATACAGGGATAATAAACACAGTGATGTCACAGTACAGAGATAATAAACACAGCGATGTCACTGTACAGAGATAATAAACACAGCGATGTCACTGTACAGGGATAATAAACCCATGAAATCTTTGGAGCCGGGGCCTGGAGCAGTAGCTCCAGATGCTCCAATTATAATCCGGCCCTGGCTGCGCCCCCCTCCAGATGGCCTCCCCCTAGTCCCGGCCCTGGGTAGCGGTTCAGGCACAGTGTGAGAGAGAAAGACAGATGTAGCAGAGCTGTATGGGTAGCAGTTCAGTCACAGTGTGAGAGGGAAAGACAGATGTAGCAAAGCTGAGTTAGAAGTTGCTTAGCTATTGGGGGAGGTGAAGACAGATGTAGCAGAGCTGTATGGGTAGCAGTCCAGGCACAGTGTGAGACAGAAAGACAGATGTAGCAGAGCTGTATGGGTAGCAGTTCAGTCACAGTGTGAGAGGGAAAGACAGATGTAGCAGAACTGTATGGGTAGCAGTTCAGGAACAGTGTGAGAGAGAAAGACAGATGTAGCAGAGCTGTATGGGTAGCAGTTCAGTCACAGTGTGAGAGAAAGACAGATGTAGCAGAGCTGAGTTAGAAGTTGCTTAGCTATTGGGGAGGTGAAGACAGATGTAGCAGAGCTGTAAAGGTAGCGGTTCATCCAAAGTGTGAGAGAAAGACAGATGTAGCAGAGCTGTATGGGTAGCAGTTCAGTCACAGTGTGAGAGGGAAAGACAGATGTAGCAAAGCTGAGTTAGAAGTTGCTTAGCTATTGGGGGAGGTGAAGACAGATGTAGCAGAGCTGTATGGGTAGCAGTTCAGGCACAGTGTGAGAGATAAAGACAGATGTAGCAGTGCTGTATGGGTAGCAGTTCAGTCACAGTGTGAGAGAAAGACAGATGTAGCAGAGCTGAGTTAGAAGTTGCTTAGCTATTGGGGGAGGTGAAGACAGATGTAGCAGAGCTGTATGGGTAGCAGTTCAGGCACAGTGTGAGAGATAAAGACAGATGTAGCAGTGCTGTATGGGTAGCAGTTCAGTCACAGTGTGAGAGAAAGACAGATGTAGCAGAGCTGAGTTAGAAGTTGCTTAGCTATTGGGGGAGGTGAAGACAGATGTAGCAGAGCTGTATGGGTAGCAGTTCAGGCACAGTGTGAGAGATAAAGACAGATGTAGCAGTGCTGTATGGGTAGCAGTTCAGTCACAGTGTGAGAGAAAGACAGATGTAGCAGAGCTGAGTTAGAAGTTGCTTAGCTATTGGGGGAGGTGAAGACAGATGTAGCGGAGCTGTATAGGTAGCGGTTCATCCACAGTGTGAGAGAGAAAGAAAGATGTAGCAGAGCTGTATGGGTAGCAGTTCAGTCACAGTGTGAGAGAGAAGGACAGATGTAGCATAGCTGTATAGGTTGCGGTTCAGGCACAGTGTGAGAGGGAAAGACAGATGTAGCAGAGCTGAGTTAGAGGTTGCTTAGCTATTGGGGGAGATGAGGACAGATGTAGCAGTGCTGTATAGGAAGCTGTTGAGCAAAGAGCTAGAGGGGATTGGTGAGGGATGATATAGCAGACCTGTATATGCATCTACATATATATATAGTCAAAAGTGTATAAACAACTGCAGTAGATCTATAATGTAAACAAATCTGCATCAGTGCTGG